>PNEQ01118721.1:22388-53160 GCA_003012365.1 Medauroidea extradentata
ATACCAAAAATCGTATGTATAAAAATGTATGCTTAAACAAAAAATTATATGTTACAAGAGAAAAAACAGTACTAACATTTGCATTCAGTTTCTAATTTTCATGTTCTCCTACTTACCCTTGTACAGAAAAAAACAAAAGAAATAACATTCATAAATCACACATGTCTCGCACTTCTTTTAACACAAAAATTAAATTTGCTTAAACATTTTTAAAAGAGTACATGTCAAGAGTGGTTTGCTTTAAACTTTGTGAAAAAATCTTGGAAGTGTACATCTGTAAATCCCAGAGACTTCTGTGAATGTTGTCAGGAACATCTGCAGTGCTCATCAAAAAACTACTTAAACCTTCTAAGTAGTCCATGGCATCACGACATGTTGGTGGTGGTTTTGGATCAGATTCATTATCATCATCAACTTCGTTTGTTTCTTGATGCATATCACATAACTGGTCCACATATTTTTCTTCGCAGGGAGGAAGGCCATCATCACTGGTGATGAATTCTTTAAATGTGGTGGTGGTGTGGAAGTGATCTTGTACAGTTGACCACAATTCACAGCTTTCATCCTCTTCAACATCTGCTTCGTTGTTTTCTAGACCATCTTATGTTTGTTTCTTGAACCCAGCTTTCCGAAAACAATTGACAATTGTATCCTGGCTCACTGAATTCCACGCCATTGCCAACATGCTTATTGCATCGAACAAGTTAAGGTTGTAGCTCTCCTGACTGGAATTTAGTCTTTGCAGAAGCCGCAGAACAAGGTGCTTTCTAAACTTCTGCTTAAAGGATTTGATTATACCTTGATCCATTGGCTGCAACACTGATGTTGTGTTTGCAGGCAGAAAGCGGACTTCAACATTCTTCAAACTTTCCAAATCTTTCGGGTGGGCAGGACACTGGTCCAGAAACAAGAGGATCTTTCTGTTCCTAGTTGCCATTCGTCAATCTAGACAAATCAGGAATTTCTTGAAAATTTCACCTGTCATCCATGCAGCTTTGTTGTTTTCATACGTGCATGGAATAGATCGTACTGTACTTGTTTAAAACAACGAGGCTGTTTAGACTTCCCTACTACAAGCAAGGGCAGTTTCTCAGTGCCATCTATGTTAGCACAACTGAGGACAGTTATCCTTTGTTTGTTCACATTCCTCCCACTGCAGCTTTTACCTTTGAATGTGTAAGTTTTGTCAGGTAACATATTATAAAATAGACCAAACTCATCTGCATTAAAAATGTCCTTTGCCTCATACTTCGACAACAGATTGGGAAGTATTGTTTCCTTCCAAGTCTTAACTTCACACTCATTAACACTACAAGATTCCCCACTAACTTTCTTGTAAACTAGACCAGCACGTTTTTTAAATCGGTCAATCCAGCCGTTACTTGGTTTGAAATCCACATTCAGTCTTATAGCAATGTCCTCTGCCTTCTTCCTCAGAATAGGCCCATCGACTGGCAAATTTAAAGCACGCTTCTGACGAAACCACTCCATAAGAATTGCTTCCACGTCTTGATTCTTGGCATATTTGATTTTTTTCCGTCCAGGTTGTTGTTCCAAGGCTTGCTGCTGTATTTTGTTCCTATTTGACATGATGGTGTTCAATGTCGAAACCGGAATGTTAAGCTCTTCAGCCATTTTTACTCTTGTTTAATTTGGTTGTTTTTCCACGCAGCCTATTATATGCATTTTTTCAGAAATTGATATTCCTTTTCTCTTTATGCCCGTTGTAGACGAGCCCGGCTTTTCTAAACTGTCCATTTTTTCCGTGTCCCGCAGAAAAATAAACTACCGTTACACCAACTCACGTAATAAACAAACCAATAATACTGTATAAACTCTGTCTGTTACATTATAATTACGATCAAAATCATACAACAATGGATCAAACAGGTTAACTAACATGTGGGACGCAACTGAAAACCCGTATTTCCGTTTTTCAAAGCACAGATATATACAGCCGTGTGTTAAAGCACAATAAGATAACAGACTGTTGCACGGATTCGTCGCTTCGTGCACTACGCTTTTTGTAATAGCGTACTCTGTGTGCCGTATGCTGTAGAAAAAACCGCAATGGCGACGTCATCTTTTGGCTGAATGAAGTTTCCGAGGCCACGCGTCAATTGCCTCAATGAGAAAAGACAGCAGTATTGTCTGGCTGCACGGAATAACCCGAGGCCAAATGCTTCTTACGAAATGGCGGCATTTGTTTTGTTGTGTTAACGTGAAAGGTTATGTGGAGTAAATATCTCATTACCACTTAAAAAACTAATGCTAACAGGAATATAAAACGTCTTAAAATGAGAAGAAAACATTTTTATAGGGCATATTACAGACGTCTTAGGTGGGAAAACAACTTAAAAGGAAACGTATTAAAAGGGTGAAGTATAGGTTAAAACCATACAGAATTTTCCGTTCATTTCCATTATTATTTATTAAGCAGGAAAACGTTTAAAACGGTGTCGTCTTAAACTGGTTTTACTGTATTTACTTTGTAAATATCGGAGAGCTGTTATGGGAAATAATTTAGGCAGTGTGTGTCAAGTTGAGGTTTTATCATACTTATTAACATACCTACAGTGATGATTACAGTAATCAGGGGTCTAGTGTAACTGCAAATGTATACAATAAATAAAACTCTGCTCTTAATTTTTCAAGTCAATGTCAAGGGTCGGAAATGATTTGCATTTACGAAACAAATTAAATCACGTTTGTATACTGCAATAAACTTAGATACAGTATAACATTTGACTCTTATTTTAGAACAAAAATTCTGGAATACGATAACTAAAATAGACTACAATATATTTGGACAACTATTATCCCTTTGTAGAATGTCTTTGCACTAGTGACACAAGAACTGGTATTTAATAACCAACAAAATTCTTTTTAAATATCAATATATTTTTATTTCAAATGGTTCAGTTCACAAAACTGCACAAGAGTGAAATTTTGATTTTGATGAGTCATTATGCAATAACAAGGCAATCCGGGTTTGATTCCCAGTCTGGTCAGTCCCCTGATTTTTGCACTTGGGAATCTCACAGGACGATACTACTGGGTGGTGGGTTTTCTCGAGGATCTCCCGTTTCTCCCGCCCTTCATATTCCGGAGCCTCTCCACTGTAGTCTCACTCCATGTCATCCGTCAGGACAAGCAGATACCTATGGGCACCTAGTTGTAGTTCGCATACGAGATGTATTACAGAGTTCTCTGGTACACTTGGCCTACATCATCATCATCATCATCATCATTATTATTATTATAGGAGCAAAAAGTCATCAGGAGTAATACAGTAAAACGGCCCATAAAGACGTTTGTGATAGGACAGAAAAATTCATGCTAATTAACCAGAAAAACTTATTAAAAGGGTTAAATTTTACAAGTAAATAGATACCATCCAAAATTATTTCACTTATTAAGCAGGAAATTTATTAAATGGGTAACTTCTAAGGAAGGTTTTACTGTATAATACAAATATAAAATAGTACTCTGTACAAATACAGAGTGTAAGCAAACATGTGTCACAAGACTTAGCACTAGGTTGCAAATGAGTGAAAGCTCGTTATTAAGAATATGGTTTATAACAACATCTGCCCTATAACAATAACTTTAAAGTGTATCATCCCTAAATAATACAAGCAAAATTATATGGGAATAACAACTATCTGTTATAAAGACAATTTATGCTGCCATTGATAATTGTTATAATGAGCTTCCACTGTAGTTCATTCAACACAAGTTACCACCTAACCTATCAACAAACTGTGACACATTTATTTATACAATATGACCAGTATATAAAATACAACAAGATTAGCAGACCACGTTGAAACGCAGTGATCAGTATAACGTACCTTGTGAGGCATGAGCAGCTTCTGTATGTCCTGAATGGGGACGTCCGTCCCTGCCACGCCCAGCAAGTTCGCTATCTTGCTCTGAAAGTCAGCACACAACGAGCATACAACACTGCATGTCCCTGCTATCATGGCAACGAAAGAAATGCAAAAATTTCCTTAAATATTATCAAGTGTTAAGTAAAGAAAAAAATTCATTCTCATAAGTTGGCAGAATACAATAAAGTACTCAAATTATGTTTACAAAAATATAAGCAATAACAGCTAACTAAATGCATTCTCAGTAAAAATCAAGTTGAGATATTGGCATACCTACAGTTAAGCTGTCTACGTATCAAAATGACTATCAGTAGTTTACAATGAAAGAAAGCGCTAAGAAATAGCAAACTGCTGGTCAGCTGTAACGATAAAATAGACTTGGTTCTCAGTTGGAGGAGAGACTTGCGCACTACGTTGCTACTATAATCTCCAGGAAAGTGTGGAGTCATAAAGAAAAATGTAACTTGCTCAAAACATTCTCTGCATAAACTGCAGCACATATTAATATTTGAACCAATACATTAACTTGCCTATTAAAAATAACTTACACAAATTAAGTTACATATTTGGAAGTACGGTAAACCAGGGTTGCTTCGTCCCTACGGGGTAACTTTGTCTCATTCACTAGTTTTGGTGGTTTTTGATGAAGAAATGGGTAGAACAGGTGAAGGAGGGGGTGACAAGAGGAGATGACTGGGAGACAGTGGTAGAGGAAGAGTGGTTGGAGGACAGAGGAAGCTAGTGGTATTTTACCAGGCTGACCTAGCAACAGGCTGGAAGAAACAGATCAATGGAGCAGAGTGTTTAAAATTTTGCACTTGAGCCATTCATTAAAGTCAAACTTCTTCGCTAAATGAATAATAATAATAATAATAATAATAATAATAATAATAATAATAATAATAATAATAATAATAATAATAATAATAATAAAAACAATAATAAAAACAATATTTTGTTTTGAGTGATATTGACTAACAGTGCGAGAGCAAAGTAACCCCTGTTTTAAAGAACTATAATTTATTTTGGCAAAAATAAATTTGACTAAACAAGAACGGCAAATTACAACAATAACAAAAGCAGCACTTCAGACCAGTTAATTTTATTTAAACATTTCTAAAAACTTAATTTTAAAATAAGTTTTCAGCAAGCTATTTCTTACGAGCATCTTCAATATTATAGCAATCTACAAGTCAAGTCTCGTTAAGTAATGCCTCATAAGGAAACTAACTCTAGCTATTCATAGTCTTTGAAAACAATCTGTTAAATATTTATAACACAAGGAGAAGAAACTGAGTTACCTTGTGCAAAAAGCACTTGCAATGCTAAAATTTCAGATATGTACAGCCTACAATACATTTTAAAAAAAGATAGGAACGTGATTAATAAATAATGTTACATCCCTGTACAACAATTAAACACATTTAATTAAACTGTGTTCTTTCTTCATCCAATCAGTTCAAAGCAATAAAAAAGCAAAGTTACAGACAAAATATACACGTTTTACAATACTGCCAAATATAAGAACAATTACACGAAACTAATTAAATATTAGAATCAGAGTACAGTACTTATAAGATCAAATTTTACAACACATAAGTGATACTATGAAAATACTGTATGTAATTAGCAAAACTATGACTGTGTTTACAAGGAGACATAACAGTAAGCTCGGTCCCACAAACAATTTGCGAACACAGCAAACACTGGAAGTCGAGAATGCAGCATCAAACAGAACAGTTACCAAATAAAGTCTTGGTTTTACCTTCGGCACTGGAGCGGGACACATTTTCAAGAAACAAATACTTTCAACGATTTACGATTGCTCATCATTTACAGAAGTAGACACACGAGATGATAGCTGAGATTGAGATGGAAAGTTTTGAGCCAATGCGTTGAGGCATTCCTTATGACACATCTCTTGTGGACTGTGTATAAGGCAAGGCTAAAACTCATCTAATGCACAGCAAAGAGCATAAGAACATAGACATAACGTAAGACTGTACTAGCCTAGTAACACACAACATGATACATACATTATATATGCAACATTCTTTCAGTCCAAATAATACCCATGCAGGGTTGAAAATCTAGGGCAGTCTACTCTAGATGATATAGCATACTAAAGTCATGAGGGATGAATCCTGTCGGACGCTAGTGTCAAAGTCAAGTACGACAAAATTAGAAACAGAAAATAAGAAACTAGGTATTTCAACAGATGATGAAATATGTTGAAGCCATGAATTTGCCAAAAAAAAACTATTGTGCCAGCAGACATTAAATACTATATGTATTTCAATGACTAGACATGAATTTTTTTAGGAGAGTTTCATATTTTGAAGTAATACTTTTATGTCAAACAACAACAATTTCATATGTTTTACAGGGAATAGTAACTGTATTAACTTTAAATTTACTAACTGTTAGTACACAAGTAACATTTCAAAATCATATGTTAAGTTAATTAATCTTTTTTTTTTTTTTTTTGATCAAATACCAAAAGCTTGAAAGTATTATTCTTTTAAATAGTGAATGAAAACGTTTTGTACTGTACCAATGTCTGCTGGTTCTAAAAATTCTATTTTTACATGAAATTGTAAGGTATTGCTTCTTTACTCCTGTTCCACAGCAAAAGGATTCCATACTTAAGCAACAAAGGTTAATTAAAAAGCAGCAAATTGATTCATGGGTATTTTGAAAACAGTACACAGTACTTATATGAGCATGTCAGCAGCAAAACCTTACAAAACATGTAAAAAGAACATACTAACAGTTTCAGTTTTAATGGAAGGATGTCTAAATTTTGTCTACATGTTTTTCAGCATATGTAAAATATTGATTGTGAAATAACTATGTCATTCACTCGACGTCTAAAGTTTTAGCAGTTTTGTACGAATTCTAATAACTGTACTAATTCATTATCCACAAGCTGTGGTTACAAAATATGCTTGTTCAACTACATTACATTACGGTACAAAGTACCCTAACCACTGAGTAATACAGCAAGAGTTTGCTACAGAAAAATAACTGTGTGTTAAAATTTTTCTTTCTACCTCTCTTATATATTCTTTCCAAATGGCCTCATTTATCAGAATCCGTTCGGTGAGGTTCTGTAGAGAGGAGAAGCTACATGATAGTAACACAGTTGTAATTGTAAAAACATACAAATTTAACATTAATTAACATTTAATTCACTTCCATACACATTTAATACTTTAGAACAAGTATCCTTGCTACAAAACAATGTAATACGAAAGCATCACACCTTAAATACAATAAAATAATAGTTAAAAATATTACTGTGCTGGTACATTTTACAATTTAATTACTCATTGTCTGAATATTTCAAAGAAATATTTTTATATAACCATGTTATGAACTAATTAACAAAATCAGAAAGTTTCAAGATTCTTACCGCGTTCTCCCGCCGATCAAACACTGGCATGGAAACAGAAGTCATGAGCTGATATCTGCCGAGTTCACTCGAGCTGTCGTCTGCCTGTACGAAATAAAGAGCCCACGATCAACAATAAATTTTCTCAAAATATGAGTGAAACATTTTCCTAAGCTGCCACAGAATTAACAAGAGAACAAAACAGTCCCCTCCTCCCTCCTCTTGGTGTGCTGTGTGTTTGCCACTTCCAGCATGTCCCCTTCCCCTTCCTCGTCGAGGTAAGGTGCCATGACAGCAGGGCAAGCTTGTCTTTTTATTTATTGTCCAGAGCTGAGAAGAAAAAAAAAGGACTCAGGAACGTGGCAGGGGGTGGCTACAAGCAGAGGGCTGTGTGGCCCCAACCACCACCCTATCTTGCCTTACCTCACCTAGGAGGAAAAAAAAGAACATCACACTTTTTTATTCCTTTCTTTCCCCATGGAAAGACAGCTAATCAGAGATGTAAAAATTAACTTCCCATATTGCTCCTGCCCGCCACCACGTCAAACAAAAAAAAAATACGGTTTCTGCAGTGGCAGTACAGCAGATTGGGAAGGGGAGGATGGAGGAGAAGAAAAGGAAGAGGAGTAATAAAGGGGGTGAGAACATTCTCTTTCTCTGCCTCCCACTCTTCACACCCGCTAGTTTGTGACAACAACTCCGCCTTCTCCCTACTCCCTTTCCAACGCAACCTATTTTCAACTATTTTTTTTCTATTTTACTTGTATAGTGCGGCACCCCTGAATTTTTATCAGTTGTTTTGGAAGAAGAGTGTGCACCACTACAAATGAGTAAATACAGTAACAGCAGGTAGAACTACTGGAAAAATTATTTTAATACTATTTTATAACATAATTTTTCTCTTGTTTATATATTTGGCATACTACAGTTTTTGTTTTAGTAATTTATTTTAGATTATGGCAATGAAAAGTAGTTCTTCGTCAAGAAAATAATGTTTTTAACCATATTAGTAGCATAAATCATAAATTAATCAAATTAAGTGTGCTGTTATCTGTTGGCTTGAGTTGGAAACACAATCAGAATACAAATTGTCCAGTATTGGTTTATAGTATATTTCCCATCACACACCGCAGATATGTAGGACACTAGATAGTCAGTGATACACACTAGCTGGTGGCTTGTAACTCACGTCTTTCTGAATAAACTTCTCATCCAGGTCATCGGGCGGATAGTTCTTTGAATGGTAGAGGAAGAACAACTCTCTCTGCTCCTCGCTCTCCTTCTCTTCCCACAGCCAGTCCGTCATCTTCGGGTCCTGACTCAACACACAAATAAAGTTCAACACAATAACTGAACAGGTTTTACAGAAGCCAATCACCATCACAGCTAATAAGTTTTTCCAACTTTCTGAGTAAACATTGTCGCCTCTTATTCGGGGTATGGAATATATGTGGGTCTGTCAGGTAATTTGCCAACTGTGAGCATTAGACTGTGGGGTTACCTGACAGACGCTGGAACCACGATCTATCGTCTCTGTGACGAGTGGTGGTCACCTTGTGGGTCAGGTATGGACGCGGCGTTCTGCGAGGGACATGAATTTCACTTTAAGGGGTTTAGGCTGATACCACTCACCTAAAGTAGGGTGTTGAGCAGGTGTCGTTTCCTGGCTGATACTCGTGTTGGTGGATGCCACTCCTCGAGTAGTTTTTGCACTGGGCTGGCTCGGGGTTTCTGTGGCGATTTTATAGGGCTGATTAATGGTGGGGCGAGGCGGCGTGTAGCGCGCAGGATTTTACCCAAGTCCGTCACGACCGGAGCTACTGGTTGTCTTTCTTGATTGCTGTATTCTTTGCACAACTGGGATAGTGATGGCGCGGTACCGGGGAGAGGGACGGCGGGGAGGATGACCCGACTGAGGTCAGGCTCCTTGGTACAGAACTGCCGTCTCCTACTTTCGGCAGCTTGTTGTTTAGCCCTCTCTCGGTCTTGAGATAAAGCTAAGGTATTATTACTTGACATGGATGAATGATTAGGAAAGAAAACAGTATATTCAAGTATGTTGTTTGTATTAGATAGTACTAATCACTGGTACAGATAATTTCACAAGGTTTGGCACTGGTAGCAGTTATTTACAAAATATTATGTACAGTTTACTTCACAGAAAGTCACTCCGAAGGATTTCTTACAATATATTATTACAGGCGCACTATTTGTAACTCTTTGTTAACCTGCGGGCAGGAACTGGGCCTCTCTCCACGTATGTATTCCGGAACTAGTCTTAGTTACGATATATTTCCGTTCTCAGATTTAAGAGTCTAGACCGTGACTATTCTCTTTCGTGACGTGACTGTTATTAAATCAAAGATGGCGCGTCCTGACTGATTAAATATTTGTGGCACGATTCTGCTTGTACTGGAGTGACTGGCGCAATACTGACTGGATATCTTTGGCACGATTCTTGTGCTCAGCGAATTAGATCGCGCGTGGGCCAGAGGCGCGGCTTTGCTCTCAGCAGCACGACACTCAGGATAAGGTATCTGATATGTAGCAGTTGTTGGTAGCGATAAGGAACACCATCCGGTAATTTGAAGGAAAGGTATTACAGAGAGCACCTTGCGGACTCAACTCTCTGCAAGTGACTGTCTTGTGTGGGCTGGGGCGCCTTGCGGACAACCCCAGCGTGTATGGTAGGAAACAAGGTATCGGGTTTGCGGTAGATCTGGTGGCGCCTTGCGGACAACCTCCAGCGTCGGAAGGAAGGTTAGGAGCGAGTGTCGGGAAACTCAGAGCTAGTCCGATTCCCTGACCACTGAAGGACTAAGGCAAAATCCCTCCCTTTTATACCCGCCAGAAGGGCTGAAAGTACTGTTAGGTGGGCGGCGGAAAATGGCAGACGAGAACTAGAGGCCGTCTGCTGCTACAGGTGTACCACCCTCACGCACTAAAGTTACTCTCTCGGATTAACTTCAAAACAAGTTACTAATACAAATCTCCCCGTTACTCCACGTGATGCCGTGAAAAGACTAATAGACGCAAAACATTATTTACAAAGTGTTTGATAGTAAATGATAAAATATTAAGTAAAGATTACATACATAGGTTCATGGTTGGCGGCGCTTGGCCGATGTTTGTTTACAAAATACGTTGGCGCTTTATACAATACAAGTGAAAACACAAATCAAGGCATCAAGCGGTTTGATTGGTAAAAAATCTCCTGACCTAACTGACTCACAAGGATAAGCAAAACGACGGCCGAACGTAAAAGGTAAATATAGCGGGCTCGAATGCAATGCGTCAACATATTGCAATAATGAAGCAGTTTGAATGGAATACCGTACTTACAGTACCAAATGTTCGATTCTGGCCCTTTATTCTAGAGAATTTTATGCTGATGCAAACTACTTACTTATAAATTAAAAATAAATTTTAAATATGTAAAAACTACTTTTGGCATTAATTTAAGAATGATGCCCTTTTAAGCACAAATGCTTTAAGAGTGACACTGCTGCTACTAGCACAGTAAGCAGTCTCTCAGTCGGCAAACTACTTTTACGAGACTTTTAGCGAAGAAGTTCTACACTTTAATGACACAATAATATAGACAAATGTAAACTGAATATTATATCACAATTTTCAAAAGCCTGTACAAATTGCATTTTTAGAACAAACAGATTGGGAAAATACATCTTAGCCATTTCTTTAATATTAAACATCATAATTATTCATAAATTTGTGCCAGTACACCAAAACCATATTGGAGCAAAAAATTTAAAATGCTTTTCTTAAGCAGTAACTACTACACATAATGATTTACATTCTTCACATTTAATGAAAGTTATCACATTTAACATGACTAAGACATTAAACTCTGTTCCTGCCAAACCCAAACATATAGTCTAACAACTGGTGGACGGGAGAGAGTATGTATCACTCCAACTACAAAATAATTTATCATAGCTTCAATTATAACGTAATTTCCGCAATTTCCAAATTTGTTCAACGACAGTACTCTAGAATTTACTAGCACACAACTGAACTACTAAACTAAGCCTGCTATTGAAAATATATCACATGCCAAAATTTTTTATAAGTTTTATATTCTATGGTTGGGGCTTTATACTATCAAAATGTTACAGTAACTTCACTTTGGTCCTGAATTTTGCAATGCAACAATACAGTACATTTACTTCAGCCATCAAGACACAGCCATCTCAGTTCGAGATTCTTGATACTACTACTTAACAGCAGAAGTGATAAACAATGCCGTTGGTGTTACCGTAATGTCTGCGTAGACGGAAGTCCAGATGATGGGGTGCTCGTTCCTCCAGAGCACCATGGGGCGTGCCATCACGGGAATATACTGCAGTACCTGCTCCCTAACCTCTGCCAGTGTGCTCAGGTGCACGTAGTAGCCTGCGCGCACACACATTCATATTGCGTGTCACACATGTACGTACTACTAGTAGCCTACGAGTCTGTTACACGCTTCACATTAAAAATTGTAATTACAAACTGCTCTCCTGGCTGAAACAAAGATAGAAGATCTCATACTCACCCATGTTAGCACATGCCATCCAACGGACTTCGCGTACATCCGGCACCTCCCGTCCTATGAGGTACGTGAACACACGCACTGGCATATGTGGCAGGTCCCGCCAGTTGTACTCCTCGAATATCTCCTTGTAGTTGTAAGGGACACCATCCGTAATGAGCATGATTGCCTGGTTGCAGCACGCACCTTTCCTCTCCTTCCTCATCTGCAACACAACATACCTCAGCAACAAGTCTCTTTGTTAACCTGACTACGGTCTTTAGCTCAATAAGCATCTCTACTCATGTATACTTGCATTCAGAAGGTATATAGACCTCCATTATCTACTTTACAACTCCAAATTTTGCAAAGTTGGCTACAACAAACAGTGATTTTACAAAAAGCTTTTTGGGAACAAAGACTATCCTGAAAACATCTTTGTGGAAAAAAAAAAATTTCAGTTTCAACAAAAATTAAAGACATGTAGTAAAAAGAAACAATATCTTATGTAACTGTTAAAAACACACTATATTAGATATACAGGACGTAAGGAAATTAATATAAAAGCCCAAACTCCAGGAGATGAGTTCTTGCGAAAAAGTAAGCAGACATGAAAAGGGGCACTTTAAGATAAGTAAGTGACTACTAAGGAAGTTATACAACTTGAAAATTTAGTTTAAAAATGGTTAATTGTCCAAATATGAAAAAAAATTTTTCCAAGAAATACTTGCTTAAACTCGATTTTCAAGGGCACTCAGCTCCCTTAGTATTTATTAATCTTGAATGTGCCTCATATAATGTCTGCTTATTTTTCCACAAGGAATGACCTCCTGGAATTCAGGCTGTTAATTTCCTTACACTTTGTATTTACTGACAACAAACAAACATTTGACTTGTGAGGTTGAAGTCACACTGTTTCGATATTTATAAAGGCATTAATTATACAGAGGTGATATTACACATACATTATAGTTTATTGGGGGGGGGGGGGGATTTCACACTGATTTTATGCAATCATTTCTATGAACTGCGGCACTTTCGTGAAATCAGAGCTCTAATATATCACATCTGTGTCCACTCGTCTACTCAACTTACGACCAAGGTGAATAAGTGCAAAGAGAAAAATGAAGACACAAACTAGAGAAATTAATTTCATTCAAACAATATGGTAAAACTGATTACATTTTTGCCGTACAACTAAATACACTGCATGCTTCTCTGTACTCAAATGTTTTATTTCAAAATAAAACAACGTAAGTAGAACCCTGTTATAGTGTTCCCACTTATAACATTTTCCTGGTTATAATCCTACCTTCATTTGGTCTCTAAAACTTCTTTATAATAGGAACTTACCCTCTAATAATGTTTAACCATTTATAATGTAAACATTTATTGAGTCCCTTCGGAAACATTATAACAGGGTTCTACTATTAAAAAACTGTTTCTTCCACACAAAGCAAACAAATTTTAACTTCCCACTATCTTAAAACTCTGAATTGCTTTTAGGTGTTCTGTAACAAGTGTGGTAACTTCTCTGGTGATCGAGCCAACCTGATAATGGAACATAAATTGAAATCTGCAGGTTTTTTGAATGTCAACACAACAAACCTATGTAAAAATGACGGTGCACTAGGTAGCAGTTACATATTGCCAACTTTAATAAGCAAAATGTTTGCAGAGTGCACGTTTGTGTAATATTGTGTCTAAATGACCTGTATTGAAATTTGGCGTTAAGGGACTGTGTCCCAGAAATGTATCCCTCAGGCAAAATACTTGCTCAAAAAGTTGGCAGTTTCTAGGATTACCTTTTTCTTTCATTTTTTGGTTGACTTCAAAGAAAACTGTGATTCTTAATTAATTTTTTAATCCTTTATCTACACGCCACACCCTCTTTACTGTCTGGTAGCTATTCATTTACGCAGCCTATTTTGTTACCCTTCAAGGGAAAGACTGCTGCAGCATACCAATATTCATAAGAACACAATGGTTTAAACTTACAACATTACACCTACTATGACGACTGGGTTTTAGAGTGTAGGTTGACTTTTTTACCAAAAAAAGTAATTAAATAAAAGTCTGTACAGCCCACTCAAAAGGGCTTTTCCCCAGACATGCTTACATTAGCCTAGAATAGCTTCTACATAAAAAAAAAAAGAGATGAAACGCTATCATTCACGAGTACAAAAATAAATTTATGTCACACGAATCTTTGAATTATTAAAGTCTATATTTGTGAGACTCTACGTAAAAACGACGACAGACTTTAAGACACAAAATACAACACTGTTGGCGGTGAAAAAAAAAGGGACTTTTTTCAAATTGTAGCAGTTGCAAACACAGTCCCTGTTAATCAATAAATTAGTTAAGTTTTCATTAAACGAACAAAATGTTTAGCTGCAAACTTGTATCTGCGTTGTTTCAAGGGAGATTTCTTTGCTACTGTTTTGCTGAGTATTTGCTTTATTTTTGACATTTTTATCTGCAAAATTACAACAACGTAAGGACTTGCATAGCTAAACCATTTGAAGAGTGAACAAATGTTCCCAATTGTCCAATAACTCACAAATGCAACTGCAGGTACAAGGTGAAGCACTGACGCCAAAAGAGTGTTGTATGATGAAATTATATTTGAACGCTGTACTGTAAAAAGGTTTTATTGCCTCGCAGGACCTAACTGCCTAATGAAGCTGGATACATTTAAGTTAATTCTCTTTTACCCCTAACACCAGCACAATAGTAAAAAAACATTGTAAAAATTAACAAAAATTAAAATAAATATGCCCTTCTGGGAAAAAGAGGAGGTTTAGCTACCTTACGGAATCAACATTATTATAAGTACACTTCACTCACATCTTCAAGAATCTGAAATGCCTTCGTCAGTACTGCGGAGAAGTTGGCAATCTTCTCTGTGTACAAGTCCTTCATACCTTGTTTTAACTCTCGCACATTGAGTAGGTTCGCCTGTAGAGAAAAGAAAACTACATACAGTAATGCCGTAACATCAACACAACACAACAGCACAACCTTACATTCGTAGTATGTTAACAAATATGTGATACCCCTAGGGCATGCATTTTGTAGCAACTTCTCGCTTAACTATGCTTTGCTTAAAGTTGTTCAGCATTGTTTGTAACTCCACCCCCCCCCCCCCACTTTATTGAGTGTCATCTATCTTGTAGACAACTCCCACCATTATACTGCCTCCCCTACTCTTACCATTGACACCACCAGTGGCGGCCGGTCAATGTTTTGAGCTCAGTGCTCTGAATATAACGTCCTTCACCCCCTCCCCCACTAAATCGCTATACTTTGTTTCCCTGCTAATAATCATATTTTTAACACAAAGGTATAGAACTTTTGCTTTACATGTATTGAGAAATTGCACTGCGGTTCATGGCAAGCAGTAATGTAGCCAATAAAGTGTGTTGTAAAAATCTTTCTACTTAAAGATGTTATCTACAATATATAGGTACTCGTTAAATACACAAGCAATGAATACCACTAACGGCAAGTTAATAGTATCCTACATTCACAGTTTCTGTACAGTACATTTGTTCTTACTGCGTTCCCTCTGTGTTTCCTCACGATTAATGTGAACACGACTTGTAGATAAAATGCCAACAATATCACATGTGAGACGTCTTAAGACTACATTAGAGTTCGGCTTGTCTAAATGCAGACGCAATTTTATAACACACGCAAAGTAGGCCTACGCATATCTTCAGTCTCGCATCGGCATATCATTTTGATACGATTAAATAACTATTCCGAAAACTATAAGTAAATAACTCCTTCAATTATGAGAACTAGACGTTTCATGTGCTTGTCCACTCGAAAATCAACACATACACTGCGCAGCTCGTTTTATTATCAGCTAGGCCTTAGGCCTGCGATATTTATGATTACAATTACGGAACACGTAAATAAATGTGTGCAGTTCATACCACATCACATTCGGAAAACAAATTTGCCACTAATAAACCACGGACACAAACCTTAAAATAATTTTCCACTTACCGTTAAGCAACACAGAATTTTCACAAAAATGAGTCAATATTGTAAAATTTAACTTACCAAATTATCCCATCATAAAGCGTCGGTAATGTATCCATTGCGCCAAAAACTAATAACATAGATTCTGCGGCAGTTCGTTATTTATGCACAGTATCACGTCACTGACGCCCACAACTTACAATAATAATACATAGTAACGTACTATTCATAAAAGTTATGCTAAGTCAGCTACACGTCCATGCGACACCGAAAATCACTTTGTTTACAAGTCTGCAATGTACAAACACGTGCGTGACGCGAGCGGCCATCATTGTCCACGCACTGACGTAACTGTCGTGCGCTTGCGCAGTAGATAGCAGGGCTACTCTGTTCATTGCACGGAGCAGGTGTTGATAAAGACAAGGTTCCCGCCACTCTCTTCACCTCTGGCTAGGACAGGGGGTAGGAAAGGGGAGTGACAGCAGTGCGCTAGTCCGTGGGAGCACCGAGCCAGGTTTACACCGTAGAAAAGGGCGGCTTACACGTGCGAAATTACTTGAGAAAATTCTGTCCGCCTATAAAACTTAGCGCAAAGCAGTCGATCTCTTATAAAGAAAGGTAATAAGTATAAATTGTGTCACATTACCTGAAATTTAATAAAATTAAGTGCGCAATAACTTTGTAAAAGTTTACTCAGTGCTACAGCACGAGAGCACGGCCTTACGCACCGCCACTGGACACCACAATTACCACATCATTATTTATACATTTATAAAATTATCTTAAAGGTAATTGGATTTGAACTGAATGCGGAAATGCCCTGAAATGCGTTAAAAAGTTCAAGTATATGTTATAAACACAAAATACATGGAGCAAATACACAACACTGATTCTTATACGTAGGTAGAGTAAAAATAATCTCAACTCAAGACATCATGTTTTGATGTCGTCATTCTAAAATCCTATCAGAAAGTTAAGTAAAGACTTATAGTAATTATATTAATAAGACATACTTGCTAGCAAAGAATGATAATGACCAGCTAACATAAATTTCTAAGAAATAACATTACGTCAATAAGAAGACCATTTAATTCCTGATAATTTATTTCAAAAGCTATAAAACATTATCAAAACAACAATTTTAGGGTGGGAATCGTAGTCTTTAACTTAAGCAACGTCTTAGTCAAGTCACTCTCGTACGACGTCACAAATTCCTATTTAATGTCATAAACCTTTCTTAAGCGGATGGCTTCAACAAAAACAATCTTATTTTCTAGTGGCTTGAGTATTTCTGTTGCTTAGTCACTGTTTGAGAATGTCGTGTTGCATAGACGTTGAGGTTGTTCTTCAGTTTGCAAACAAGAATGTCTTGGACAAATTCGCTTGCGAACTGACTTAAGTGAAACAAAGCAAATATAGGTAGTTTTTGCTAACGGCAGAGTGTGATTCCGTGGCTATTTAAGTAGGCAATGCAACCAATATTCTACAGTTAACCAAACTGCCTATCAAACACGTGGTTCGTGGTTGTCATTACATTCAGCAGTAATAGTTTACTAGTCGCCAACCTAAAGTACCGTAATATCAAAATAGTTATATCAATTCAAACATAAATCTGAATATTATTTCAGAATTTACCATTGCAAAAAAATGTACAGCATAACTGATCATTACGATGCAGTATAATTATAAATGCATGTTTAAATTGGTTACACTTTGATTAATTTCTAACACATCCCTATGCTCTTTCAATACTTCCAGAAATACTTTTATCTCGAGAGGCGTGTAATTCCGCGAAAATGTCCCAGGAATCATGAGAATTAAAAAAAAAAAAAATAGAAAACGACGATCGTTTGATAGAACAATCAGAGAAACAAAGCAGAAAGCACAAAAGTTATTTCCAACTCAAGTGTAGTCGTGTATGTTCGTGTGTCTTTGTCATGCCAGAAGTAACATATAACCAAGCTCGTCGACTTCATGAAGCTATCCTCTCGGCAGACTATGCAACTGGAATTGGGAAAACGTTTTCTAAAGAAACAAGACCGTCTTGACGAAGTTCTTGCTTAAATTGCAATTATAAATCCCACCCTTACTGTATTACTTTTATTGAGAATACTTGTTTCCTTCTATTATTTTACATTATCCATGGTTGTTGAGTAGTCTCTTGCTGAGCTAAACAAAATACATAGGATGTTAAAACATTTATCATGTAGAACTTTTAAGTATAGTTTCTCTTAATGGTAAGTGATCGAGAATCATCACAATAACTTTTAGAAACAAATGACAATTTAATTGGCTTAGTGTTCTGAACAGGTACTTCAATTATTTAATTTCAGTGTTAAAGAATTAACAATGCAGTTTAATGTCAATAACTGGGTTTTTGTAAATAAGGACTTGAGGATAATGAAAGGGTTCTGTCTGAACCTATTCCTGGCTAGGTTTTAGTAACATGCGACACTACCAAATATTCATGTCCTACCCTCACGAGAGTTTCGCCCAGAGAGAAGAGTGATGAGAGATTCTCACCTGAACCAGGTCATCCTCGTAACATGGTACGACCTTGGATATCTCGTCGGAGAAGTTGAACACGTTGACAAAGTCGTTGTTCCCTAATGTGTCAAGAATGTTGTTGACAACGTGCCGCGCTATCTCCCTCCTCATGCCAGTCATTGAGCCGGACGTGTCCACCAGTATGATGATGTCTTTGGGGCTTGTGGCAGCTTCTATGAACCACGACCGCGTCCTGCAGTCGTACATGTCTACAGAGTCGTTCTTCCACTTCATGGCTGGAAAGTGAACAACAATCACTTCTCTACTGACACGTGTGTTGGCTAACGACAATGCCCAAGTCAAATCCTATTTCACACTAAATTATAGTAATGCTAAGTTGTTACAAGTGATTAATATGGTTGAAACCAAAGGTGACCATTTCAAAATGTGGGAGGAAGAAGTTGCTGGAGAGAGGAACAGAAAAAAAGGACTCAGGAGGGAGGGGGGTTGGAAGAAAAATTTGGTCCACTTTTTTTTTTTCAATTTCAGGAGAGTTATAAAATGGTAAATCAAAACAATTTATAACTCAGACGGTCCACTAGTTTCCAAACACATACGGGAAGACACGTCCCATCAAAACAACATAATTTGTTTCATTCCTACGAGACACATTCAGTTCAATGTTTTCATGAATTGGATGGTAATTTATTGGTATTTCAGATTGATTGAAGAATTTGTTTCTAGACATGTGTAGGGGTGGGCAAAGCTTCGAAATGTCGAAGCCGAATCGAATATTTTCATTGTTCGATATCATATTCAAAATAAAATTTTTACTTCAAACTTCAAAAAAATTACTACAACGTTCTGATGATTATAAGCCATCATAAAATTTTTTGTTATTTGGCCAAAACTTGAAGATGGTGTCAAATTTACGTTATTATAAACGTTAAAATATTTTATTTGAAACTAACCACACACATTGGCTAGTGGACCATGAAAACATAACCTTAATAGCGTACATACAAAGCAGCCAAAATGGCCGAAACTAAACCGCCAACAACTAATTTCATTCAAACAGTAGGAAAACCACATCTTCAAATAATTTTTATTTAGCGCCAGAGATGTTTTATCTTCGAAACCTTCGTTAAACGCTGCTAATTTTTGTAGCAACATCTGCTATATCAATTTGTGCCTAAATACAACTTACAGTGATTATTGCAGATTACGCAGCAGAATATTTGGTAAATATCAAGAGTAGCTACTCATCGCGTAGGGACCAAACTATTGCTTTTACAGTTAAAGTTTCTTAGCAAAAAATGTTTCTACAGTGATGAAAATGAGTCGTACGGAAACTATTTCTGATCCACTCGATAGAGTAAATCGGTCGGAAACGCAATGCGATAAAATTTAAACCTGCCCTCAAGATCTCAAATTGTTCAACTCTATCCCGTCGCCGGATCCTCGTAGATCTACCCTGCTGGGGAGATGTGTGGATAGCAGCAAGCAGACGATACAAAGGAAAGTGCGCGTAAAATGTAAACAAACAATCCTGTATGTGTAAATAATAGAAAATATATTGTAAGGCGGTTTGAATGCATGTTCACGGAAAATACGATGTCGGATCGTATTATTTCTGCTGAAAAAAGAAGTCTGGAGGAATTTGTAAAAATATTGCCAGAGTACGTAATTCAGGTGGAATAAATTATTATTACTAGTACAAAATTTTAATGCTACATACGTATATTATACCAGCACAAAAGGATATTCAACACTGTTTTGACCTGGTGTAATAACACGGGTCTGCCAGATCAGCGACTGAAACTACCGCTTCTGCAGTGAGTAGATCCAGTAACGTGACCAATGCTACCCAGCAGGAATATTCCTAGTATGTTTCCATAAGCGCCTCGTGAATACAAAGTAACGAATGTCACTACGTAGAAGTAGATAACCTGGAAAACTATTTTGGCAATTTCCTAAAATCAACTAATGGAGCCAAGCACTTCAGGTCTGGATACTGGGCCACCTGCCAAAAAATCCAGGAGCAGTATTTGGTTATTTTTTACCAAAAGTGTCAGCGGTAATGAAGCAACATGCAAAACATGCAAGAAAATAATCAAAATTCCAACAGGTACTTCATAAATTAATTTTAAAAAGATACAATTTTAGGGTCTGTTAAGTTTTATAAAACCAACTGAATTTTTTTGGGAGTTTGCGATTCTTTTAGGTACCACTACAACCCTACAGAATCATCTGAAACATCCTGAGCAATTACATACTGTAAATAATTCCTGTCAAAACATCTTTTGCAAATCAGTACAAAACTCTCATTTTTTACCCAAGTTATTTTGCTATGTATATTTGTTTAAAAATTCAATTTACTTAATATTCAATTCAAATTCGTGAATATTTCAACATATTCGCTTCGAAATGAAATTTTCATATTCGCCCACCCCTACACATGTGAATTAAACTGCAGGGCAGTGTTGCAGAAATTTGAGCCTGGAATTTGCAAACTGGGGCCTTTGAGGGCAGATTCCGCAAACTAATTCAAAAGAAATGAAAGTGTTGACGAGAAGCATTCAAGCAGACCACAGACAACGAAGAATGAGGTTAGCAAGCAACAACACAGGCCAGATGCATCAGCTCACACACAACAAACTACACTTGTCCGTGACAGCAGCCTCCAAGGTTCTGCAGTTTACACTTTGCAAATGTTAATCACAGGAACGAATTTACTAGTCAGCAGCTGCACTTTCGCTGTTATCATCTATGTGTTGTTATCTGAAGAAAGACTAAGTGCATCACTGGAAGTACAGTTCTTAGAAATATAGGGAGTACATCCAGAAGTACCGTATTCTGAATCTGTACCATGTAATACCCAAAAGCGTATCCCTAATTTCTTTGGGGGTGGGACAGGGTTCATTTCCAGCTACAAAAATCTATGTTTGTGCTTACCAAACACACGCGTTCATTCAACAGAAATATTCATATGTAAACATTATATATCACAATGCAAATTATGTTGTTATAAAATTAAATATATTTTTAAAAGTTAACAATTTGGAGGGGGTTGAGGACTCCCTAAGACATCCCCCATCTGTTCCTCTTCCACCAGCTAATGTCTCCATCAGAATGGATGAATTTTTGGACTACCATGTAGATGCTGTAAGCAGTGGTAAAACAAGCGTCCCTCATTCGGGAGACCCGGGTTCGATCCTCGAGTCTGGCCTCCTGATTTCAGTTTTCCATAATTACTCCAGGAGAATGCTGAATGGTTCCTTAGATAGACTGTAACATTGTAGGTTTTTATGTTCTGTGGGGAAACAAGATAAATGTATTTCATTTTATTTAATTTTTTTTTGTATTTCTATTTCCAATTATATGTACTTTTATTTTTCATGTATACACGCTGACGTTAAATTTAATGATATCTTTAGTAATTATTCAACTCAATGAACAAATTTTATAAATTATTTAGATTTTTTTACATATGAGTATGTGTTCTGTTGCTTCGGGTACTCACGGAAAAAGCAGACTTTATTTATAGGCAGGTGTGCGCGAGGGATTAGATTTATCCAGTTATGGCCAGTTGCCCGGGTAGCTACAAGCTGAGTTTTCGTTGTTTGCAAGTATTGCACAACTAGGTTTGCTGGACACCTAATAGCGAAGAGGTGTGGGTATACTTTAATCTCTAGAGGGAGGTGTATGTATTGGGTAGCCAATAGGAGCACAGCACTTGAAGATCAGGCGAGGCAGACGCGTTAAGATATGTTTCCAGGTACTCAGGATGTCCGGACACAGCTAGGGTGTAACGCAGGGGTGTCACTTAGGGGGGACAAATATATTTTCTTTATTTTGTTATTTAAATAATGGTAACTTAAGTTCATAAAACTGAAGTTTTATTATTAAAGTTTCTAATTTATACATGCTTAATTAATAAAAAAGATGCAACAAGGTCACGGTTGCCGAAAAAAAAAATCTTGCCCCTCCCCCCAACCCCCCCCCCCCCAAAAAAAAACCTGAAATGATGCCCCTGGTGTAACCCAGGTCCATCTAATCTTTAACAAGGCAAAAATATGAAGAAGTAGGGCAGTAGCTCATGAATGTAGTGATGTGAATGTGAGTAGCGAATTTAACATGTGCAGGTAACGCTCACGGTAGTTTTTTCTTTCAAACCTATTTCAGACAATAAAGAATAACAAATTTTTTCTTCCTCAAGTGCGTGTGGCCATTAGGGTGTCTGGGTCTGGTTTTCATTATCCAGTATTCTTCTTTTATTTATAGAGATGAGGGAACTCTATAATCTTCGTGTGGACATAGTCAGTGATAAATTCATTTTTTTCAAGATTTTTTTCCAGTCTGTTCCTTAATTTGTGAGTTATTGAGTGCCCAAAGCAAGTGAATTAATATATTGCAAGGCCATGAAGGATTTGTAAAACTTAATTTGAAATTACTTTAGATAATTAATCAAGAATACGTGTCAATTATTTTTTTGTATTCTTGCAGTTTTGGTTAAAACAGCAGTCAAAAAGTTTCATACATCCAAATTAACAATATCTAAACAAAAAAATCTGAATTTTACAACCTAATTAGTCAAGAATATACATAAATGTCAATAGGTGAATAAGGTTGTGATGCAACGAGAAAAAGCAGACATAGTTTGCTGTTGAGGGCCAAGTGAGGCGTCACCCATTTTACAAGAGTTCATCTTGTATATTTCTCATATGCTTGGCGAGTACGACATTTGGCATACAACAGTCTGGCATGCTACAAGGCCCTGGCCGACTTTAACCCCCATATTGAGGCCTTGTGCTGTTCGAGGGCACTTAAAAAACTCCAAATAAATAAATTAGGACCTTTGAACTGTTGAATATTCACACTTTATTTATTGATAATTATTCCCACTGTTTCCTTGTTCTATCGACACTACAGTAATACCTGTTTAGCAATCTGGTAACACCATTCATTTCTACAGCAATCTCTACGAATGGTGACCGATTGCGGGTAAAGTCAACTGTTCACTAGGCTTCACATACTTTAATTTCTGATACTTTTCTGTCGTTACTGGTGATATCCAGTTTGACTGGACCAATGCTAATCTGGTTCTCTTATATTAAACGCTTGTGATTTGCCTGTAAACAGTCCAAATATGCCACACAACCATCGTTCAATAATTCAAGCTGCAGGTTGCCACTGATTTAGAGAACATGCTAACAGAAAAGATTCTCATAATCTTCCCCCGTCTCTACGATCGCTAATCTTTGGCAACACTCTGAGGTTTACAATTCAGACCATCAGTTTATATCTTTGTTTTGTATTGTGTTCTTTTAGTTAACTTCACAGTTGAAAAACAAGGGTTTGCTTTAAACAGTAGGCCTTCACATTTTTAATTTTTGCCCTTTATTCGAAGCATATATTTTATAGCTGAGGCAACACCACAAACTCAGAAATGTTCACCATAATTTTCAGAGTTGTAAAATGGACCATTGGCAAAATCAAGACTTGGGTTGCAAAAAAAAATTAAAAAAAAAAAAAAAAAAAGGGAAAAAAATTTACAAAAAGGAAAGAGGGAAGGAGAGGTGGTTTTAGGTGGCAGTGTTCACATTTTAAACTGATATTTAAGCTAATGGTAGTCAGTATAAATTAGCTATAATGATGGGCGTGCCAAACATAGGTGTGGGGGACATGTCCCCCCAAAAATTATTTAGGGGGATTGTCCCCCTTCCCTCAAAGAAATTTATAAAAAAATCATCTAGTAAAAATACTAATATTCCTACTAGAAGTATATTCAAAGTTTATACACGAAAACTGCTCAAATAGCTCCCGTTTCACACCTCAAAATCAAAAATTGCCCAGAGGAGGACCCTCAGACCCTCCTGGTTAGAATCGATAATTTGCATTCAGCCAATGACATTCTTGTCTCCCCCCAAAGATTAACTGCTACACCCCAGTGGCTATAATGAATTACATTATTTAAAATTTACGTTTCCCCACAAAATACCATAAATATAAAACAATTTCCTTACGATGATTTAAAGACAAATCATTTTCATTAGTCAGCACACCAGAGAAGCCTGGCCTCTTATAGAATTTGGCGAAGAATATAATAGGTTTGACATGATTGTAGCTTGCTATTGATCAACAGAAATAAACAAACGTTTGTTCAATATGTTCACACTATTGTTTTATTTTATTTGAAGGTTTTATGTGTCTTAGAACAGCTAATCAGCCGTGGGGGCAGGGACAGAGATCTGCAACGGCCTGTAATATCTGCTCATTATTTGACTGGAGCAATTCCAGAAACCCCTGGCAAACCAAGATCAGGATAACCGGAGCTGGGAGTCAACCTAAGACCCTGCTAAATGTATGGAATGTGTTTTACCAGGGTTCCTCATCTGACAGTATATTCTTGACACTAGAATGTTTTTCATTCATATTTTTCTTTTCAGGTAAAGGGAGAAGTAACCTCCTCCTGCCCTCAAAGAAGAATATTTGAAAAATTATGTATTGTACATATTTTTTCTTTGCAAGTGTACTGACCTGCATTAATTCTCACTGTTACTCTTCGCTGAAACACAACAAGTTTCTGAAATGGCAATTTTGTACTGGAATGTAAACACTTCGCCAAGATCTTGGTTTCCATAGTTGGGTTTTACTGCTGTGTTCCTCAACAGAAGCCATGTCCGAAATTAACTTATTACATTTGTAGTGTTTGGGTATTTAGGGTGGATGGATCCGAATGTCGTAAAACCTCGCTGCATGCAGCAAAGTTGGAAACTACATACTTGTTGCTATTTCAATGCTGTTTTGTTTACATTTTACTTTTCACTGCTGAATATATTGCCTTCTTTATTATATAATAACTATTCAGCTATTCTTTCACATCCTGTAATATGAATCCTATGATAATATTTGTAATGTGGTTTTAGGGTTATTCATATACAAAACACAAAATTTATTTAAAATATAAAAAACTATTTGCTACATTCAAAATAACACATTATTACTGTTTTCAATGGATATGTATTTGATTTCATTCTAAACATAAAGTTTAAACCTTAAGTAAATTGCAACAGATGAATTTTCGGAGCTATATGGGAATTTAGCGTGCTACTTTACCTCAGCAAATTTCACACCCTGAATCCCCAAATATTTTATTCAATAACATGGTCACGTGGTTGATTTAGTAACCTAAACAGTCATAACGAACATTGCCAGTGAAGAAGCAAGCCTGGGGCCTGAGAGAGTATCAGCAGCAGTAAGGCTCTCTCTTGCTTGCATAGTCTCTACGCACACAGCACTCTGCTGGCACCAAATATAAGAGCTGATGGTATGTCTGTACGTACCTGGGTACTGTCTCATGAACCCTGTGGTGCTTCCAAAGTACTGCCATGACAGAGACGGGTCAGCCGCGTAGTTGTTGGTGAAGATCTGGTCTAGCGTGCTCGACCACTTGATGGCTCTCAGGATATCCGGAGCTGGGAAATATTACCACACAAACACTACCAACATATGTACATCTACATATCACACAGGTTTCAACAAACTTGCAAGCCGACTTAAATGAGTATTCAAAAATAATAAAGACTTTTCAAGAAATACCTATTATTGAGTAAAAATACCATAAATTACATTTTTACCACGGCAGGGTAGATCCATGGTTTTTTGCACCTGATAAACGTGGCCAGCACTTCTCTAATACAGACTCTCATTTGTTTAATCTATACGGACTCCTATTGACTCTCAGTCAGTGTGTGTGCTATTGAGGTGTGATGCCCTGCATTCAGCATTGTAGCCAACTGTATCATTTAGAAAGTTTCTAAGAAAGTTAGCTAGCATAAGGTTGCCAAAAGTAACCAGACATTTATTTTTCACTCGTTAACAAATTAATAACAAAATAAAAAGAGTTGATAGTACTTTCGTGGATTTTCTTGTGTTGTTAAGTATTTTCGTGTTTATTTTTTATGTAACATAATTATACATAACTGTCAATTTTGCAGAAGACACAAAGTGCTTTGGATGTATCAACACATGAAGTCCTTTCCATTGTCGGAAAATATTTGAACATATTTATTCTAAAACACTTAGTATTTATCACACACTACAGTTTCAAAAAAAAAAAAAATTATAATTTTTGAAAGACTAAATTAAATTAATGCACAAAATAGGTAAGCGAAGACATGCATTCCTCTCAGGAACATGCCAATGATGGTTCTCAAAGAAAGAAAACTGCTGAAGTACTTTAAATTTGTGTCACGAGACCCTGCCAGGAAAACTACTAAAATAACTTAATGTTGCACCTTGAAATCCAAATCTTTCACAGAAAGGAACATGTGAATCTCCACTCTCAACACCCTTGCCTAAACTTTTGTTTTTTAATTCGCCCCGCAACACTCCCCAGCTCCACGAAAAGTTGACATATTCCTTGATGCAATGTTGGCTATCTGCGTAACAAGCTGACAATGACAAGCTAAAATTAAAAAGCCACGAGAAGAGCTTTTCGGCTGATGAATTCCTAATTACTATAAAGTTACGATTATTTCCCAGTCAACAGCTAGCTACAGAGAACAGATATTTCTCGGCAGTAACCTAATAACAATACTTTTTATTTAAGATCTAAATACAGCAACAAAAAGGTGTTACATTTTCAGTAGGCCTACCGTAAGCTGGGTATACTTTGCACCAGCATGTGTTACTTTGCATTACCAAAAAATATACAGTCATTTGGGGTAACTTTGTACCATTTTGGGGTAACATTGTACCCAGGATTTTCTTCTATGTAATAGGTTTGTGGCATTCAATCACTGTGCAAACTTTAAGATTAACAACTTTATTCATCTAGAAAACAACCGTATTCTTAAATACTTCATTTGAAATTAACATAGGCTGGTGGTACAAAGTTGCCCCAAGTGACTGTATGTATGCTGACAGTTGAAAAACAACTGATTGTATTCTATGGTATTAAATTATACTTGCAAAGTATACACATTTTACGATACCAAAAGCTCTAACTAAAAGTCGCTACAAAACTTGCTGGTCGCTCAACAGAAACTTTTATCGCTTACTGCACTGAAAAGCAGCTATATCTAGCAACACTGGCCTTTGAATACTCTCCTCTACTTACTGGAAACCTGCAGTCGGCACAAATCCTACAAGCACGACATGAAGTGAAACCAACAGTGGTAAGGAGATGGTTATTACGGCATGGAAAACTTAATTAGGCAGCCCAGACAAACCTACCACTGATGTTTACAATATTTCATGTATGTTGGGCTCAAGCACTGTCTAATTTCACTGATAATCTGTTAGGCAGCTAAACCCATGTGAAGCGCAACACTAGGAGGTCAGGTGAACATATTCTTGGCCTGGAAAGGCTGAACACAGTTGCCGGGTCGTAAATGACTTGTAATCAAACCTAATACACTGTACTTACTATGCAAGGGTATTAACTATTGTCAGCGTGGGCATCTATGGCTAGAATATATTAAGTTACAGCTAGAAACCAACCTCGGCTGGTATGATTACAACAGAGACCTTCTTCACCTAATTCTGAGTGTGAAAGTAGCCCTTACTAGCACACACACTTATTTGTCTTTACAAAATAGAGAAGTTAAGGCATGTGGCCTTCTCTTACGCTTATACATCTAAATACACATGAAAAAACAACACATGCATACCACATGAAACAAACTAAATAAATATTGTCAAATGTGGCAAGAAAAAAAAATATTACAAAATGTTTACACAACTAGTACCTAATGGGTTTGTAAAGTTAAAAGTAGCCTATATAAAACTGACAAAATAATGTTGGGAAAAAAAACAGCTTAAAATTTACTTACTGTTGCAAAACAAACACTAGACCAATCAGTCAGCAGTAAAGTAAACCTGTCAATTACTGATATTCCAAACAACACACTGCGGTTGGTCTCAAACAATAATTAAGAAAGCCAAATAATTTCTTTAGAGGGGGGAAATAGCCAGCCCTAGTTATGTCTACGGTGCCAACACAATAAAGAAAACGACAATGTTGACAATTCAAACATTATGGATAAGTTCTGGGCTTTAGCCTGCAAAAGCAGCATCGAAATGGGATACTCTCCTCCTTGCAGGGGTACATCTAAAAATCTCAGTTAGTGTTTTACATTGAAGGGATAAGGTGACATTTTCTGGGTACACGTATGGGCATTTTTAATACTGTAAATGTTCAACACTCAATATTACAATTTTACATTATGCATTTAGTCCATGACCTGTTATGTATAGTTTTTGAGGATGATTTTAATTGCATCAAATTAAACATTTAAACTCTGCAAAAACTCTTTTAAGACTTGAAAAAGGCACAATAACTCTAAATAGCTTAGCAAGCCTTTCCTTTTCCCCCAAGAAGCATCAGTTTAACATAGGATTTTCTATACTTGCCAGATTTTCTTTTTATGTGACAAAATAATTTTCACTACCTGTACACCTTTTATGATCCAAGACTGCAACTTTATGCGGCCGATCTCTGCATGGTGACTAGTGGATAGGTTAAGAAACAAACCAAATCCAGCTTTCAGTTAAGCACTGACAAAACCTTAGAATTAACCGCTTCATTATAACATCGTCTGAAGCATATTCAAATAACAATTTCTTGGTAAGTGGTAATGGAAACTGCATCCTTGAAAGGTCCTTAGAGAGATGTCCATCAAAGGGGAATAACCACAGACAAAAACGGGGAATAACCAACACAGTTGGCCTGTATTCCGTGACAGTTGTGAACGCAATGCTGCCACACTTGCAAATTTCAAATTACCGCATGATACTATGTTTTTGTAGACCTTCGGCAACATAACTAAAATATAACCAAGTACCTTTATACAAAATATTTGCATTGACTTTCAAAACAGAAATACTCAAACATTTAAACCTTTAAGATTTCACAACATACATTTATTTTTACTAATACAAAATTTTTATTTTGGTATAAACATGGAGGTATTAGTCTATGGAGTGGAAGCCTTTGAGCAAATTTGAAGCCAGCCAACAGACGATGTTTAAATACAAAGATAGAGCTAGTGGTGGCAAAAACATGTAAATATAGAATTGAGCTGAATGAAAATGTTTTTATTTTTAGTTAACTACACATTATGGTGAAAGTTTGTGCAGCTCTTGGCCTTACAAACAGATTCGATCGTTGCGGAGGATTATCTTTGTACAGGTAAGAAACTTTTATTTAAATTCATCAAGTTTATAAAGTACATACACACAGCGAGGGCTAATTCGGTTTTTTTTATATTTCTGAAGCAATTGTAAACTGTTGTGTACGATTCAAATAGAGAATTTGCGCAAATTTTTGTAAAAAAAGTTACATAATTACATTGCTTTCTGCTATTGTTCTGCCACCCAAAATATGGCGACTCATGAAAAATAACGAACTGCGCATGCGCAGTTCGAAAATGTTCGAAAATGATCGGCTTCACACGATTACCATTGACCACTGATATCTATGACAGTTCGCCAGTGTCCGTCAGCAAAAAGGGAACAGTCTCAGTAGACAACCTCGGCCAGTAAATAGATAGTATCGGAATGTTACATCAGTAAACTGACGTGTGCCGTGGACACCCGTTTTGCCGCCGTCCTTTTTGGGCTGCCGTGGCCGTGTCCCGGCCACGTGCTCTCTCCTCCCTCCCCCCGCTACAGCAGGACATAAGGCACTGTGCTTCACCAGTGGAGACGTCAACACCAACGTCCCACCCCTATCAAGGTACATTACGGTCTACAACTAGCAGTTTGGGGCTAGTCAAATTCGTTTGCAGGGCCCGCAGCGTATTTGCTAGTATTTTCAACAAAATCTAAAACTGTCCCAGACCATGTGAACATGTTTATGTCGTCGGGGCGCTACGCGCCACGACGCACGTCAGGTGCCAAGCTGCAACAGGCATTGTGTAAATAGTGATGTTAGTTAATCGGAAAGCATACCAGAATAAACTGTAGATTTGCATGATTGCTTACAGTACTCTTTTTGAAAACACTTTGAACATTTTGGATATTATTTCAGTTGCTAAAGTCATCATGGCGGCAAGGACACTTAGGAAAGCCTGCCAAGAGTGTTTTAATTTACTTTTAGTGTTCTTAACATTTATATGCTCCTTAAGAGCAAGTTTGCTGCATGTCTTCTCTTAATTCAAGCAGAATCTCATTATGTATTTAATTTTTGAATTTAATACTTATTTTATTCTAATAATGCTTTCAGAGATTGTCCTACAAAAGACTGGCAGTTATATTTATATGTAATGGACAGAAAAATTCTTAAAATTATTTCTTTACTTTTTCATGACTTTTGGTTTTGCATTTATGTTTAAATTAGAATGTAAGAGCAAATCCACCACATCTGGCGGGAACACGGGCTTCCGGGTCCCTGCCTGACGTCATATTGAGTTAGTCTTCGCCCCGTCAGCGAGCAAGTAGGTTGTGCGTGCGGAGTGCGGTCACGTT
>PNEQ01118721.1:53260-64546 GCA_003012365.1 Medauroidea extradentata
TAGTTTTCAATAGTTTATTTAGTCTACCGGAACCTTTTTGTGTCTCTTCATGGCCTCAGGGATCGACGCGCGTCAGGGCAGTGCTATTTGAGCCTCCCTCATAACTTTTCACTTAAGTCCATTGTTGGCCGACGCCACTTTTCACAGCTTTACTGATTCGCTCCGAGCGAATATTTTACGTATGGTCAATGGTGGCACTACTCGAGGGTGTTTCAAACTAATAAACCACCACGCTGGTTTCAATTCACGTCAGTGTTTTCCTCAAAGGCAACAATGACTTTCTTCCCCTCCGCACCCTAAGGAGCCACAGCAACCAGAGTCGTCGGGAGCAGCGCGTGCCAGGTAGGCTAGCACGCAAACCGCCACGTGGACTTCCAACACCGACAAGCGGCAGGAGGGCCAGGTTACATGGCCAACAGGCCGTCGACCCACACCAGACGTCAATCTCAGGTAACCTCACGTCGGGCACATCCTTTGGTTCCCCTGAACCGACCCTGGCCTATCCCGCGCCGTGTTAAAACATTACTTCACTCTGCGTTGCCCACCAAAACTACACCTCTGGCATATCTCTGTGATATCATTTTGACTATTAACAATCATGTTTATTTTTTTCGTTGTGTAAATTGTATTTACTTAAAAAATAAAGTCGGTACATATTTAACATATTGATGCGCCCAGCATGAATTAGGACTGACATTATAGTTTTCTCTTTTTTCCCAACGAAGCTTAACATCGCATGCATCTATGTTTGTGAAGCTGCACACGTTTAGCAATTATTTTTAAATATGTAGCAAGGTATTATTCAACCTCTTACCATTATTTAAGCATTGCAAAATGTAAACGACGAATGCTTCAGTAACTATAAACATACATTTAATAAATGTAAGCACATACACATAGATATACTGTACAAAAATTAATTGATAACTGATTCCCCACGTTAAAGAGTATATCTGAGCCAGATCTGCTTAGAACTGAAATTCGCCAGATCTGGCGTCAGGGTGACAGGAGCATGAGGTGCGGCGAGGATATGATTTTGCCAGATAACTCCAGTGTAGTGTTGTGTACAGTCGCGCACCCCAGTGGCGTGAAGGAACTCACCCGGTGACGACAGCTCGTCAGGAGAGGACAAGCACTCGATTGCTGGATCTCAGGGTTACGTGGCCGACGGCCATAGCATTACCATTATCTCCCACTCTATGTCTTAAAAACCCTACACAGAGAACTCTGGGCGATACCCACGCCCGAAACACACGCAGAACTGAGGCATTGGTCGCCTTATGTACGTGAACAGGAATTATGAGTTATGAGGGGCCTGTCCCTTTAAGGCAGTGAAGCGGCGAGTCAATAATCGTACACAAATATCATGGGATTGCACTTATTATTTAAACTACCATTATTCCATACGTACATACCAAATGGCGGTTGATAAAACGGCTCCGAACCCTAACCCCGTCCGGTAGGCCATGCTGTAAACAGCCACGTGGGTACAAAGAAAAATAATTGAAGTTAAGCCCCTAGGAGTAGCGAGTGATAGGCCCTACCAGCACAGCAAGTCTCCAGGATATCCTTGGGACATCTTTTGAGGATATCTGGGTATATGCGATCCTCGGGATGTCCTAGGGATGGATATTTCGGATGTCCGAGAGCTCCGAAAAAACATGTCCCTAGGGCATACCAAGTACCTCCTCGTAAAGTACATCACATCCCAGGAAGCTCCTTGGAAGACGAATTCGGGTCATCCTAAATTCCTCATCTGGGGAGCTCCCAGGGATGTCCTTGCAGGGAGCTCCCACGGAGCTCCTCTGAAGAACTCCCTGGGATGTCCGAGCCGGAGTTATCTGGAATGTCCCAACAGACACTCCCTGGGACGTCCGAGCAGGTGCTCCCTGGGATATCCGCGCAGGAGCTCCCACGGATGTAGTGGATTTCTAGGCATGTTCCTGATATGACAGGGGTTGTGGAGTTTCTCCAGACTGATAAAATACGTAGAAAATTTTTCCTATTGAATTAAAAGAGATGACTATTGATACAATACATGATGCGACAAAGAAATGTGAAGAACCCAGAGTGATGTTAGTTGACCCCCTCGTAATGCTGTGAACCGCCTACTGACGAGCCCTTTGCGCCGACCAGGTAATGGCCCTGCCGGTGGCAGAAAAATCTCGTTGAAACACAAAACACACATAATTATAAGTGGGCAAGTGCCCGGAACCCTATAAAATTTTGGACTTGCTTGCCAGATTCGGAAAAATGGTTTATGGAAGGTTTATTTAGATTGTCATGTGATTTTGAAAAAGTGCACTAGAGTTGAAAACATATTATATGACATAACAGGAGTTACGTAGAACATTTAAATTAAGTTATTTTGCTTGCTGGCACTTTGCCGAAACACACATTGGTGTTTAAAAGGATTACAAAATAATTGTTGCTAAGGGATTTCAAAGGCCAAGGTTGGCTACGTGGGGGAGTCCATCTCGCCGGCCGGCACAGGGGAGTTCATGTGGCAGTTTAGGTTAAACCTGACGTTTATCTCAAAAACACTTGCAGAGTCAAAACAAGGTTACCACTGGCCATCTTACATTAATTCCTAGTGGTGGTGAAACCCACGATAATGTAAGTTAGCTGGAAACATGGAACTGGAAAGGGGTAGCGGAACGTTCCACATCAAGGGATAGAGAAATATACACTAATTCATATTTGGCCCAGATCTGGTTAATTTCAGATATAACATTTTTCCATCTGGGTCGGCCCTTATCTTTAAAAAAAGATTCCTCGCCCTACTATTATATGATTCTTAAAATTTTGAATATTCGCCAAAAATATTGGTTTCCTGTAGGTTTAGATTTGGTTAGGCTGGGCTGGGTTATTTTGGATTGTCCTAGATTTAGTTTAGGTTGTGTTGTGCGCGATTGTCTTATGTCTGTTATACTCAAGTTTAATGTATCGGTAGTTTGAATGTTATTTCTAAGCTGACAATATTCTTGTATGTAGAACAGTTTTCGAATCAACTTGTGTCAACCGAAGCTCTGCACACATGTTGGTGGCTACTTCAAAAGCCCTGCTGGTTCCAGAACTGTAAAAAAACATAATGTGTGTGTGAGGGAAGCGTACCTATATCCGCGCTCACGGTTCTCATCTCGCGTAAACACAACCACGATGCCAGCCAGCTGCCTGCGACTAGGACAGCTTCGGATATCTCTACTTATATTCGGGATATAAGCTTCCAACAGACTCGCACAACCAATGTGCTCATCGTGACCTCCGTACCCTGCAATTACTCTGATTTCCTTTAAGCATTGCCTCAGCTGTTTCCCGGCCGAAAGCATTCCAAAAAGTTCGGTTTGCTCTAAACAATTTTTTTATAATGTACAGTATTTACTTCTGAGTAAATGGCGTAAAACTTACTTATAATAGCATGAGACTAAGGTTTGGGCAAGTATTTCTTACCTTGTTTAGCCTGACAAGATTCCACTTCATATTGTATTCCCAGAGACTAAAAATTAGCATGTTCACTGACCTCTAGGCTAACCTTCAAAAACATATATTTGTTAAAGAATATAACAGCTGGTCGTTGGCTACTCGCTGATACAGCTATACTACACGAATGGCCTCCATTTTAATTGTTTCTTTATTATTAGCTCAGCGCCCCTCTAAAAGGCGTCAAATATGTCTCGGGCAATGAATTTTTCAGTTTCCCTATCACAGGGACTCTAAGGCCGGGCTACATTCGCATATCTCTTGGTCCTTCGTGTCTTCTTGTCCCAACATCTCTTGACATAACCAAGACACCCAGAAACGTGATGCCACAATAGAGCTGTCTCATCCTTCAGATTCAGGAAAGCGACACTAGAGCGCAGTTAATTTTAATGCAGTTTTCGTATTTCCGATCGTCCTTTATTTTGTTGTATACCTATTACATAGATTCTGAGAATGACAATAATTATACAAATTGATTGATAAAAAAGTATTAGTGGTGTTTCTTTAAAAGCTGTTTAAAAAAATTCGTCAATTAGTCATGTCCGTGAAACGTATTGGCGTGTATCATACGAATGTTTATGGGCTAATTTTGGCGGCGTTTAATATTTTGAAAATTCTTCTTATTTAACTTGACGAAGGACATAGGACGAAGGGAAAAATTTATAAATATTGGCCATATACATGGGACAAGATGAGACATGAGACAAAGAGACAGCAAGGGACACGAGGGTCAATGTCACGTGATTATTTCAGCCAATCAGCATGCAGTGTCCAATGGACACAGCATGGGACAACTTAATTATAGCACGGCTTTTACTATTTGTGAAATGAGTTCTGCATTAGTTTGATTTTGTTTCAGTACCTCGTGTGCTAACCTCCAACTCTGCTTCACGTTCAGTGATTGGCTGTTTGTAACTATTACGTGTTTTAAAATTTTACTACAAACCACAGACGTGTGGTTTTGCACTAACCTTATTCTGATTGGTACAGTCAAATGAGATACCTACAAAGACACATGTTGTTTAACAATGAAGCAACAATGCAGATGTGCACGACACTGAAACAACTTGGTGTAGAAATCTTTTCAACTGCTTATGACTAGGGCTCCATTATTTTCGCGAAAATATTTCTGACCCGTTTTGTTTTAATGTCTTGGTTCCACCTCTGCAGTTCTCCTTCATTGTTATTGGCAGAGTGTCCTGTCGTCTTCTCAACTAGGCGATTGCAGTAAATGCCTTAGAAGATACGTAAAATAGAATGTTAGATGATGTCATCTACTAAACTAATAGTCCAACCAGGCGCGCTTGAGAGAAATTTTGAGTTGTTGATGGGGGAAGGGGCAAAGAACTAATGCATGTTTCCAACGTACACATACCCCAAACAAAGAGTGGGGGGTCCGGGGGTCCTCCCCTGGAAAATTTTAAATTTTAAGGTGCAAAATGGTGCTATTTAAGGAGTTTCCGAGCATTAATATTGCGTATAAAATGGGAAGCATTTAGCTATTTTTAAAGATATAATTAGCTGTGTGAACAAATTTACAAAAATACCTTTATCAAATCTAGAGCCTAATCATTTAGTGGATCACGCAATAGTTTGAATTCTAGGCAATGCGACGACTACGTATGTTTTTTTAGGATGCAAGGGTAATGACCTCCTGAAAACCAATAAAAATATTCCGATGGACCGGCGCAACACGTATATAGTTTAAGTTAAATAATTTAAAATGAATGAAAATAAATAAAAGTAACAAAAACACACCTCAGTCATGATCACAACGAAAAATATATTTTTCAATAAAAATCTGCGATTCAATGGACATATGTTATTCTGAGAACACATACATAAATACTATAACCAAAATGCACGTGGTTTCTCATGCAATAATATTTACATACACTACTCAAATGAAAATAATCAAAATGTGGTTTATATATATATATATATATATATATATATATATATATATAAATAAAGTTATTAACACTGAACATATGTTACTAAAGTATAGAAACATTTTCATACATCATCTGCATAGGAAATTGAAATGCATACTCAAACTAAACATATGACATCACCCTATTACAGTTACCTACAAAAAAAAACCAGAACATTTAGTCTACTTTACCAAATATTGTCTTTCTTTCATCCTTGCGGGAAACAAATTCTTTCATGACATCATTAAGATTTAGTGTGCTAGTTCTCTCTTTATGGGCATGCAGCAGCATCACACATGTAAAAGCATTTCTGTGCTATGGTCGCTCGCAAATAGGTCTTTAAATCGGCGAAGCGCACTGAATGATCGTTCTGATGAAGCAGCTGATTAACACCACCAAAAGCAAGACTTGTTTGAGGAGACACTTTGTGGTATCTGAGACTTCCCTAATTGTTCAACAACTGAAGCACAGGCTGAAGGTGGATCGCCAGGAATATTGTTCAATAACTTGAGCTGAGCATGGAGATAGCTAATATCAAAATCTTCTGCATACAATCCAAGTTCTTGTTCAAGATCATCTTCATAAAGAACGTTTCCCTTAAATGTGGACAGCAAAATATTCTCTAACATTTCAAGTGTGTCAAGTCATTTTTGATCAAATCTCTCTTTAAGCTTGCTTGACATGAGATCTAATATTTCAAAATAATCCATTCTATATGTACATTTTGCCGACAAATTTGCTGGAAGTGCAGTTTTACTCATTTGTTCCAGTCGTCGTGGTGGCTTTCTGTTTTTGGTTTCTATGGGCTGTTCTAGAGTAAGTTTGTCTGCTGCCACTAATACTTCGTCGAATATACTGTTGAATTCTTCGTCAGAACGAAATGTTGTCATACTACTGATTAGCATTTGAGCTACCCTACAAGCACAGCAAGTCCCCAGGATGTCCTAGGGACATCCTTTGAGGATATCCGGGTACATGCGATCCTCGGGATGTCCTAGGGATGGATATTTCGGATGTCCGAGAGCTCCGAAAAACCATGTCCCTAGGACGTCCTAAGTACCTCCTCGAAAAGTGCATCACATCCCAGGAAGCTCCTTGGAAGATGAATTTGGGTCATCCTAAATTCCTCATCTGGGGAGCTCCCAGGGATGTCCTTACAGGGAGCTCCCACGGAGCTCCTTTCCCTGGGATGTCCGAACAGGAGTTTTCTGGGATGTCCCAACATGCACTCCCTGGGATGTCCGAGCAGGAGCTCCCTGGGATGTCCGAGTAGGAGCTTCCTGGTATGTCCGAGCAGGAGCTCCTACGGACGTAGTGGATTTCTAGACAAGTTCCTAATATGACCACTAGATAGCTCACGATATTATTTAAATACACATGAGGTTTGTTACAATTAATTTAGTAGATAATTCATAACATTTATATATGCCTTAAGCAATTGGTAAATTTATTAATTTCGACACACATTTTATTATCACTGGTAGACTTTTGGATGTTGAAGCATTAAAAAAAAAAAAAAAATGTTATTACAGACGAATTGTTTATTCAAAAGATTTTAAGAGGCTACACTAACAATTATGTGTATTTGAATGTGTGTTAAATACTAAGTTTACATTATCACCAAAACAAATACATTTGTTTTCTTTTGTGTTGAATACTAAACTTTTACTTTTGCTGCTGGAAGGAGCTGCTAGGGAGGTCCCAGGGATCTTCTAGGTATGTTCCAAAGATGTGTTTAATACAGGTCCCAGGGAGCTCCTAGGGATGTCCTGGGGATGCATTTAATGCAGATCCCAGAGAGCTCCTGAGGATGTCTTGGGGTTGTGTTTATTACAGATCCCAGGGAGCTCCTAGGGATGTCCCAGGGATGTGTATGCCAGACATACTAGGGATGTCCGTAGGTAGTACTTTTCCGTGAACTTTTCCTACATAAAAAGGACTTGAAATGAACTTCCCTAGGACGTCCTATGGACGACATTTCCCACATCCTACGGACATCCTCAGGATGTCTGTGTGCTGGTAGGGTATTAGTTTTGCACCTGTAGCAGTTATATGAGGATTTCGGAGAGCTCTAGCTAGTTGTTCACAAGGACTAAATATTTATATGGTGACAATCAAGTAAAACATTGATCCAAATTTGTTCAACTTCCTTATATACCCACATATAGTAGCTTTCTTCTCAGGAGGAATGACACCTGGATCATCAAGAATGGCTTGAAGAGTTTTCTGAACAGATGAATACTGTTTCTTTGGTATCTTTTCAGAGATTTTGCACTCACACACCACCGAGTTGGACAAAGAGGAATGAACTGCTGAGATGATCCCAATGCTCCTAATTCACTGATATTACATGGATGCAGCAAATGTCAGTATAGCCATTTTTCCTTTTCGAAGAGTCGAGTATCACATTACTGGAGTCTTTAACAAGACAAAGAATATCACACATTCTACCCATCTTTCTTGCGACTTCCTGCAGAGCCAAATCAGCTGCATGGTTAGCACAGTGAACATAGAGAGATTTAGGCTGTTCATCAACGAGTATTTTCTGCATACCTTTTTCACGCCCAGACATATTGGCAACACCATCAAAACAGTGCCCTCGAAGGTTAGCTAAAGACAGATTCAACCTGAGCAATGCATCTTCTATGGCAGAAGCCAAGGTTTTACCTTTTGAATCCACTGGGTTGTACAAACCTACAAAAACTTCATTAGCTTCTAAAGTTTCAGGATGAACAAATCTGAAGCACGAAGGAAATTGTTCCATCCTATGGATATCGGTAGTGCTGTCAGCTATCACTCCAAAATAAGGAGAAAGTTTGACTTCATTCACAATTTCGCGAAGCACATTGTGCGCCAAGATTTCAATCAACTCATTCTGAATGTCGGAACTAAGATAGCCACTGATTTAGCTCTGGCACATCTAGACACCTCTCCTCCAAAAGTTCCATAAGGTTTCCTTCATTGTGATCATGACCACGATCAGAGTTTCCGGTGCGCATCAAATACCCAAGGGAACTAATAATAGTCAACAAGCATTTTCATGCATTTTTCTGTTCTTTCGATACCCCAATTTCCAACTGAGCATTCACAGGTTTGGCATGAGTGGTGTTGAATATAAGGTGAACATTCTTCTGATGGAAATTGATTTTCTCGTGACCTTTAGAACTTTCTGTGACTTTTTTTCCCATTTTGAAACCAATTGTAAGAAAAGTTTGTTCCATGCCATGGAACCATGATGTATCATGTTCACTTACCATGTGAGTGGCTGTAATGCTATACAAATAGGTACCAGTGGCTTTAAGGCACGCGGGAATTAAATTCAGCCAATCACCGACCGTCAAGCAGATCTGCAGATGTGCTCACGAGGCACTGCAGCAAACTGATACAGAAATCTTCTCACATAAACAGGGGTACCTACTTTTGATTATTCCCTTTCATGATCAAATATATAAAATTCAAAATGATGAACGAAAGTAAGGTTAATTCTACTATGGGTTAGAAAGAAAATACGATTTCTTATGAGAGAACTTTACACAGGGAAAATATCTGCCACTAGTTTCGCTTCAATCGCTAAGAGACCAGAATTACACCAAACAGTAGTAAAATTGTATTTAAATAAACTTTGAAATTATATTAGTCATTTAATTTAATTTTAAAGTGAAAAGAAACATATTTCGTGTTTTAAATTATCAACTTAACGTAACTTAAAATTCAGGAAAGCTCTGCGATTGGTCAGTTTGGTGCACTAACGATACCAGTGCTCAAGTGGCAGAAATTTTTCCTGTGACAAACTTATAATATTTATCTTTCCAACTTGTAATAGAATTAACCTTAACGAAAGTCATAAGGGATATGAAATAATTGCTAGATAATGGCGATTGTTGCACCATTGTCTAGTCTCAGTTGGAAGGACACACGTACCTCCACCGTAGACGTTGGTAGGCACATGTACAGCACTATAGCTCGTGTTGACGGGCACACCACTGAAGTGCCGGCTCGGCGTCAGAACTATCTCCAGGTCTTCGTCGCAGTCCGCGTCGAACGGCTCATTTGGTGTCTTGAGGTGCTTCACGTTGTAGAACTTATACTCGGTCACATTGTCCGTCTGGTGAACCATCGCTGTGTTCTCCACCGTGTCCATAATACGCTGTGAACACACACAGGTATACCAACATCACGGGCAAATACACAACCAAGGAAGAAACATATTCATCACGGGGAACATGCAATCAAGAGCGGTTATAACAGACGTTTTTAAAAGCTCACGAGGGTCGGGTAAATAAGCCAAATTTCAGCTAAAGGCGGAGTTTTAGACAATTTTATCGTATTTTCAGTTTTTGAGCTGTAACATTTATTCAAAGAGTATTATCAAAATATTCACTTCGACAAAGAGTATTACATATTCTCGGTAAAATGCTTAACATAAATAGTAATAGCATCTTTAATTAATTTGTCATGCAGACTCATTGCAAGAGTATTATAGGCTAACTTTCAAGAATCATCTTGCAATGATTATGCACGACAAAGTAATGAAAGATTATATTGTTGTTAATGCCAAGCAGTTTACCAAGAATATGTTCTATGCTTTGTCGAAGAGAAAACTTGACAATACATTTTGAATAAATGTCATGGCTCAAAAACTGAAACTACAACAAAATTACCAAACACTCCACCTTAAGGTTCTGAAAACGTAACTCGAGTGAAGTTTACTCGTAACCAAATGCTCACCTGACAACTTCTGGTGAAGGAAGAGTGATGGTTAGCGAGAAAAAATATGAAAACATGTAGATACAACCAAAGTGACAATCACGTGAAACCGAATGCACTGTGGTCTAAATTTAAAATAAACGGGCACGAAACTTATATTATACCTAACTAGAGACATGATTTTATGGCGAAAATATTTTTGCACCAGTTGGTATCAGTGTCTTATGTGCACATCTGCCGCTCTTCTCTATGGCCAGTGATTGGCTGTTTGAATTCTCACTGATCCTAGGTTTCTACTGGCAAATCACAGACGTTTGACGCCACAGTGCAGCCACTGGTGCAATCCAATGAGAGACGTGTCTGAACAAAGCCACGCTGCCAATAACCATCAAGCAAAGCTGCCAATAACCAGCAGAGCTGCCAATAACCAGCAGAGCTGCCAATAACCAGCAGAGCTGCCAATAACCATCAAGCAGAGCTGCCAATAACCATCAAGCAGAGCTGCCAATAACCAGCAGAGCTGCCAATAACCATCAAGCAGAGTTGCCAATAACCATCAAGCAGAGCTGCCAATAACCATCAAGCAGAGCTGCCAATGCACATGTAATGCATTTAGACAAAATGGAGCAAATATCTTTATGCGACAAGATCGTGCCTCTATACAGTTAATAAATCTACAAACGGGCCAACAATGTGATGCGGATATTTTAAAACACTGTAAAGCATCACAAACATTCTTCAAGATCCAGGTGATGGACGAAACCTTATCACGTGACTGAGATAACCTACCTTAACTTTAGCTCGTGACTTGTTATAACCGTTTTTGAGAAAAAAAACATCTTAATGGGAAATACGTAACTAAAATTGTATGATAAATACCATGACCGCCCCAAGGACGGAAATACATTGGTAACATAATAAAAAAACACTGGTATCATGTGGAACACACAAATAATGTAAACACACAGGGGCTTATTCATAGTCGTTTTTGACCCGGACTAGTGCGGGATTATCGTCGGACTAATTTTTGTCTTATTCATAGACGCGGACTATATCTAGTCCGACGTTACTTGGCGTTTATGAATAAGGTAACACTTGGTCCGGACTATAGGACCAACCCTGGACTAACTGGCACAAGATGATCTCAGGATCATCTCGGAACTAT
>PNEQ01118724.1:0-22846 GCA_003012365.1 Medauroidea extradentata
AGCAATCCACCAGGCATGCCCATTGGGCAATTCATTTTATATATAGACATAAATTCAATATACAGTAAACTCCTGATTATCCATGTACCGATTAACCAGTTTTTGGATTATCCGTGCGGCTTTCTGTATGTTGAACACTGTAAAACACCAAAAATTAACCTTTTTGGAATGTGTTAACTCCTGTGCGCAAGAGTGGATTAACGAAATTTCAACATTTTTTTTCTCGTTTTTACCGTACACTCCACACACACTTTCATTTATTTTGGTGAAAAGGTTGTGAAATACATTATTTGTTGTTAAAACAATTACTCATTATGGTATGTAAGTAAATTATACATAAATTCAATATTTTTTTTTACATTTTTATACAGATGTGCTATTTTCGGGTTATCCGTGTTTCCCGATTATCCATGCGTGACGCAGCACAAATTAACATGGATAATCGGGAGTTTACTGTATTTATTTAGGTCATTCCTTATTTTTTTACACTGCTACAATTCTTATTGAAGAAGACACTTCAACTGACTTTCAGATTATTCACCTTTAACTCTTGCTGTGGGATAAAATTTTTAACTATGCCAAAATAGTGTACAAATTTTTTAAAAATCTATTTTTTGTGAATAGTTTATTTTTGGTTAATTTCAAGTGAGAAAACCATGTATCTAGTGTTTACGGAGTCATTTAATTCTGTGTGCGACCAAAGCCGCAGGTTAGCAATGTTTTGTATATTCAACTATAGTCAAATGTCGCAGTTAAAAAGTTAATGTGAAATGTGAATGTAGTTGGGTTGTTTTGGTAGTGTGTGACGTTAATTCATACTCCCATTGCATCACAACTATATTCTGTTTCAAACATACTTAATATTCTTACCAATACAAGGAATAAGGTGAGTTACTGCACACAGATATGAGTCTCTAGTCCTTGTGTGAGCTCGCAGCAGTTAAGGAGCGAGATGCAACAAGGAGGGTAAAAAATTATGTATCTTGTGTTTTAAGTTACAGGTATGTTATTAAAGTAACCCAATTCATTCATTACATAAAAATATGGAGCAATTAAGAGTAATATAAAGCAGATATGGATAAATTCTTACAGTAGAAAATTTTTCCCAAAACACTAATAAAAATTCTGCCAAAAAAATAAATTTAAAAAATTCTTCACAAGTACATTGTGAAGTAAAATCTGACAGTAATTTAGGCAATGGTATCTACTATAGTAATGTGAGTGTACCTCATTTTATATCTAAGGTGAAATAATATAGGTGTTCCACATTTCTGTTTATGTCCTGCTAAGTTTTTAGAGTTGCAAATGTGTTGAATCATGGAATTCAGTACTGTAAATACGTTAGCAAATTTCCAAGCTTAAAATATTTCCCACAAACATGTTACTATGCAAATTTTTTTCCACCTCTGAACGACAGTAAAATTTAATAAATAACTTACTTTTTCTTATCTTGGCCAAAATTGTTTATATTTTTATGTAATTACCAACTGAAAATAATGGGGAAGTTGTTTTAGAACCAAAACCCACCATATTGGCTACCAGATATTAACAGCTAGTTTTCATCAATCTCTTTTTCTTGCAAGTACCATTTCATGCAAGTAATGTGGAATTGTGTTCTGTACAGCAGCTAGATAGCTATTTGTAAATTATGTTCTGCACCGCAGTTAGATATTAATTTGTGAAATTATGTTCTGCACTGCAGTTAGATATTAATTTGTGAAATTATGTTCTGCACTGCAGTTAGATAATAATTAGTGAAATTGTGTTCTGTACAGCAGTTAAATTATCATTTGTAAAACAGTATTCTGTACAGCAGCTGATCTGCATTCTATGTGAAACATGAATATAACCCAGCTGTTGTGGTAGTATAAGACTGCGATTCATACCTTCATAATAACAGGTCATGTTCTTTTTCAAAACTACTAAACCAGCTTCAGAAAGGAAGATACTAAACAGTCAGATGACGAGTACTACGATTTATCAGTAGTTTATAGAGATAATCACTCATTACGGAATTACGGTAGCCCCAGACGGAATTTTACAATTTCAATTTAAATTTGTATGTTTACCAATGTGCGTGCTTGTTATTTTATTCACGTGACGACGTCCTCGGATACAGCACACTGGTTGCGGAATTGCTTGTTCCGCTGATCGGCCATACTGAATATGAAGGAAATCTGACCATGTTGTCGTAGTTTAGCAAAAATGTTTACGTGAATGTTTCAATTCAACTACGAGATAGAAACAGAAGAATTTTCAGTTTTACAGTTGTGGCCATGTTTAAGTGTTTCAAATGTAACTCAACAATACGTGTTCTGTGTATTGTACAAAAGGTGACTTCAATGTAAACACGGTAGCAAAGATGATTGCTGCAGTTATATTTACGCACAAAAATTATCAAGCATTTTTGAAGATGACAATTTAAAAAAAAAAAAAAATAAAATCATAAAGTGATGCTGTAGAGCCAACAAAAATGCCGAAGCTGCAAACAAATAGGTAATGTGATTGTGTATACACATTTAAGATAGCACATTCACTATTGAAAACTACGGATTTTTCACAAAATTACTACTGAAAGCTTTCGTAAATGGTTGGCATCTCTGCAAGTTGGTAGCAACAGTGAAGCATGAGATGTGACAGGTGTTTAGCCATTGCTAGAAATTGGATTTTAAATATATAAAATAAATTGTTGCATACAAAATGACTTGCCTCATTATATTTAGTTAAACATCTCAATACTACCTGAAGGAACCTAAATTTTTTCAGTGTGCATTAATGTTTTTAGTAACAGGCGTTTGCAAAAACTTGCTAGATCTGAAAATTTATTTCAGGATGTTGTAAATTCAAATGTTATTACCACCATGACTTCTTTTTACAGATGAACTTAATATAACATTGTTTTATGCTTAATAAAAATGTGTCTTTATCATTGAAATTAATATTTCCGAAAAATTAAGAGTTCTTGAGAAAGTTATAAAGTTCCAGCCCACTTGAAATCTGGAACGCGAGGAAGAAGGAAGTACTGTGTTACACAACCAAAGAGAATGATTGAACAAAAAAAGTGACACTTCTCAATTCCTGTCTTATTTCTCTTGTGAGATTATTTCAACCCACTGCTCTAGTACCAAATTTACAAATGCTTGCCTATTGGTCAGACAAGTTCTTCAGCCTGATGTATGTTTTCCTCACCGAGGTCATGGCAATGAGGCAACTGCAACTATTTTCAACAAAACCATAAGACTGCTGTAAATCTGGCATCCCTTAAGTTAAAAAAAATATCACAGTAGCAGTAAAAATTAGAGATTTGGCATTAAAAACAATCTCGCAACAAGGAATGTAGGGCTTCTCTTTTAAGCGTTCAACAATATGCTTTGTATTGGCAGTCCTGTGCACAACCGTTTCCATGGAAAAGACGTGTAAATCTACAAAAAAACATGCAACCAAAAATCCCTCATGAAATGTGTTCCACGCTTCAACAATTTTCATGTTCATTTTGCCATTTCCTTTGATGACAGGCATTGAGAAGTATGCATTTGCTATTGTTTCTATGGTCTGAATGGTACAACCACAGTGTAAATAAAGGCAGGTTTTGATTTGGTTGGCATTCAAAATCCTTGATGTCTGATATGAGAAGAAATCTATGAAGTTCATGTTGGGTGAAAAAATTTAGCTGACGAACATGTTGCTCTGAAGCAACCAAATATGCTGGAACTGCTAAATGGTCACTGTGTGCCACATCAAAGAAAGCAAGAAAAGTCGATTTTTATCTTTGCAATGCACTTCCTAGAGCTTTAACAAAGTCAGCTTTAACAAAGGAAACAAAACATGAAATTATAAGAAATTTATTGTCATCTAAAGAGGTCAGAAAAAAGGGGAAAAAACATGAAATTTCAAAGAAAAAAAAAGGATGGGGACATGGAAGGTACCTCCACGTACGATGCAGACACTTGCATCTGGTGTCCCTGGAAACAGTGTACACACACTGGCCAAACCTTCCAAATATTAAATCACAGTGTTAAAATGCAGTAAAATTTATGAAAATATATTCTAATACATACTTAACTTTTATTATTTACTAGCTGGTTCCTACAACTTCGTTTGTGGGGTTTTCAATTGAATGCGATAGTATTTATTCTTAAGCAAAAAAGTTTTGCAAAGTGCTAAATGTGACAAAATGATGTTAAAGGTCATGAATGTCCATGTCCAAACATTTTGAAAGGAAAAACTATTTTACAAAATTTTTTAGCTATCCAGTTCTGCTGCTATACCCCATTTTGCCCTCCTACCTTCCCCAAAGTAGACTTTTGATTTGGCAAAAACCTATGTGGTCGCACGCACAACTCACTTTTTTTTACTGTATTAAAATTATTTGCATACCCTCTGCCCGAACTATATTTTGACTCCCCTCACTCCAAAAATTTTTTTTTTCCAGAAGAAAATATTGTGGATGCATGCACAACCCACCAAAGTTTTTTTTTAGTTTTTTTTTTATTATTAATTTTTTGGGTATCCCGTTCTACCCCTCTACTCCATTTTGCAACCCTGCTTCCAAAAAAATGTTTTTTGGTAGAAATCTTTGCAGCTGCATGCACAACTCACCAAAGTTCATTTGTTCACTTCATATTTTGGGTACCTTGTTCTCTTGTTCTATCCCGTGTCTCGTGCCTTCCCCCGTCCAATTGTTTTTGCAGAAAACTTTGTGGATGCATGCAAAACTTACTAAAATTTCATCAGAATCTGACAACTAGTATAGAACTGCATAGTAGACGAACAATCAATCATTATTATGACATCAGCTAGCTATCTGCCCACTGCACTGCCCGCGCGTGTTACTCGTAACAGCGACTATTTACTTCAATTGAAGGACCTCTTTGTATGTCAGATTAGTAGCTCGGCCATCAAGTGTTAGAATAACAAACTGCAGGTTGAGATAACTGTTTAGTAGCTAGAACTGCCCGTGTGAAAAACTGTCCTACGTCTAATACCAAGCTCTTGTCAATCCCAGGAGCCGAGGAGGAAAGCTTCTGAACTGCAATAGTGTGATTCCGGATATCCTACCATCATAAATTATATACTGAAAGGTAAACAAGTGCGCCACCATGACCACTGTACATAGCTAAGCCAAAACATATCGACGTAGCATTCACAATTTATCCCCGTGCGACTAGCCATGGCAGAGCTACGTCCAGCCAAAAGCACTGACCATCGAAGAAGACCCCACTCCCCTCCCCCCCAGTCTACCCCTTAAAGACAAGGCATTGTAAGAGCTTGTAACTGTAGAAACCCTACTACGCCCTCTACACCTATGGTCTCTTGCTAAACATTGGAGGCCAGCAAAACAGATTAACTGTCTCAAGGTTATCATCTGAATAACCTGTTAATACAATTCTTCCAGTGCACCTGCCTGCTTAGTGTACTGTTCTAACATTCACTTGCATCAAAACATCTCCGAAAGGTCTATGTTCTTCAACTATAAGAGGTGCACAATGGAAAGTAGCTGTCACAGTTGACCGTCTGGTTTAATGTCAGTTCTTAATTGTTTAACTTTTTTTTACATGCCCTCAAACAGCTTTAGGCCCACAGTAGAGGTACACAGAACAAGAAATGGAACTGGTCTGGGTATGTTTATAACAATTATTCGAAAACACACACACACAGAGATTCTGTACAATCCCAGAAAACTTTAGATTCCACTACACACCTGATGTACAAATTCTTTGCTTTAAAGCTGTAAAAACGGTTTGTTTGAAGAACCAATTTAATGTATGTGTTCTTAACATTTATACCCTAAATAAGTTTTATGTGTTAAATGAAATTTGTAAACAGGGATAGAAAAAAAATGGATCCTAATTTATTTCCGTCAATGTTTACAAATTACATTTACCAAGTAACGCAAATTTAGGGCAGAAATGTTCTTAAAGGTTTAATTTGAAAAAGTTCCGAAACCGTTCTTTAGGTATACGCGTAAACTCAATTTTAAAGAAAAAATCAACTTGAAATCTGAAGGTTTAAGAATTATCAAAGATTAAAAACACATTTTACAGCTTTTCACACCCTTAATTTTTGAATTACAAAAAGTTAAAAAATTACATACTACGCTTTCTTGTAAACTTCATTACGGAGTAAAATTTACCTTGATATCTCGTTGGGTTTAAATTCTATCGAGGATTAATTGTACTCACCTTGATATATCATTCATTGGGTTTAAATGCTGTTAAGAATTACTTGAAAATGCATTTCACCCCTTTTCAGCCCCTTAAGTTTCAAATTTCAAAAATCCCTTCATAGTGGGTGTCTACGGTGCAACAGGATTCCCATCCTCAAAATTTCATTATCTGCAGTTGATTGGTGTGCATGGCAGTTTATCTTTGGGTGGAACACATGTCCAGTGGTTGATATACCCTTATATTGCTATAAATCTCTGGGGGGGGGGGGGGGACCAATAGGTGTCTGGTGGTCTTCTACTGGAAAAATGTCAATTTCGAGGAGCAAAATAGTAGCAATTTAAGCAGTTTTCATATACAAACTTTGAATATACGTAGGAATATTATAAATTTTATTAGATGATTTCTTAATAATTCTCTTCCAAGGGGCAGTTAATTTTGTATGTACAGATATAAATTCAATATATTTATTTATGTCATTCCTTTTTTTTTCTTTTCTTTCCCCCCCCCCCCCACATTTAAATAGATTATCCACCTTTAATGTGAAATGTGAATGTAGTTGGGCTGTTCTGGCAGTGTGTGATGTTAATTCATACTCCCATTGCAACACAATTACATTCTGTTTCAAACATACGTCAGTATTCTTTAACAATACAAGGAATAAGGTAAGTTACTGCACACAAATTGAGTCTAGTCCTTGTGTGAGCTGGTAGCAGTTAAGAAGGCGTGGGACATGTGGTTCTGTGCCGCAAAATCAACGTTCACGGCGCAGGATATCCTGTGCAAACCGTTACGCATATTGAAATCTGGGAGTTATTAATCTATTGGATAAGGTTGGATCTTAGATTGTCATTGTTCGAAATTCTGGTTTGTGTGTATATTGTAATTGTTCGAGATTCTGGTATGTGTATATATATTTTTAATTACGTAGCCTTGAAAATGACGAAGTTTAGACGAATACTAACAAATTTTCACCAAAAACTAAAAACCAATGTGAATCCACAACACATTTGTGAAGATGAGATTGGAAACTGCCGGATGCACGCAGAAGCAACCACAGATGCAAAATCTCTTCCGCCACAAGTCTTGTAACAGGCTTGCAAGAATAATTTGGTGCCAGTTAGAGACAATGTAGTTCAGGCTTCTGCCCACAGACAGCACACTCTCAGAGTGCAGGTATTCATTACAGTATCACATAGCCAGTGTCACACGTGGAGCTAAGGCACTGATAGAGACTGGGTATGCTCACATGTCATATTTGGTCGGTCTGCACAGCCAGCCAGCGAATTACATGCTTCGAGCACGCAGGAAACGTTCAAACTAAACTCGTCATTAACTGAAAACCACCCGAGTTAATGACGTTAAAAATTATTACTGTGTAATTATACCCTGTCCTGCCAATGATGGTACCCCATTTATTTTCCTTACGTAAATAATTTAATATGGAAAATTCTTATTTTTTTATTATATTTTTATTTAAAAGTACATTTAATTTAACGAACAACGGTACTACACTTTCTTTGCACCTGTATAACTCGAGAAAAACTTAAATAGAAAGAGCAGTCTGCATGAACCGCCGTATTGATGTCCCTGTGACATCACAATACTGTACATTTTAAAATGTAATTAACACATAAACTACAGCAACATGCATTCAAGTCATGGAATTATTTTAAATAAAGTAGTTTATGTGGTAAAACCCATTATGGCTTGAACTACGAAGAGTATAAATGTTTATAGTGAGTAATAGGTTTGCACAGCAATAAACTGCAATTTACTCAGAATAAAATGTACACTATAGCACAGCCTGATAAATCAAGGCGGACTGCATGGTTTAAGCTTCAAGAAGAGACATAATAGTTTGCTACTAACGACAAAAATACAGTATGTATGAAACAATAATTTTTGTTTTATGTACTATGTGACATGATTAGAATAAAATTAATATGTTCTTTTGAGTTAAAAGTTGCAGTCAACTACTTGCAGTTTGCGACGAAATCTCTGCAGCTGTAGTGTATTTGGCTGTTCCACTGGGTGTGACATCATTAACCAATAGGCGAGTTGAAGGTACCCGTGATTGGCCGATAATTTAAGGTGTGGGCGGGGTCTTGCGAAACTCCCCCAAGACAGCTGTCAATTTCGTTCACGAGAAACGTAAAAATTGAGAGAAAAAAAATTTTTACTGGTAATAAAAAAAATGGTTCTGCTATATAATTTTCCCAACTCGCATCATCAGTACGTTCAATAACCAGACCATGCCAAGTTTGGTTAAACACATTTCAGCTATTAGTTCGATAGGTTCACTTTTTGTGCGCTTGCAAACTTCATTCGGCTGACTTTTTAAACCTAAACTTATGATTGTACACCGGATCTGAAACATTGAAATGAATTCGTAGTACGTTATCACTCTGGAATTTAAATTAAACTGACAAACTCAGAACTATAACTTGTCGCAATGTGTGAACGCCACGAGGGCCTTGATGGCTTGCTGTCATCACTCCTTTAAAATTAACACTAGTGAAATAATCTATGTTGACTACTAAATCTACAACCACGCATCCCTTAACAAGGAATGAATTTCCTGAGCTTTGCTAAGTCAACACCACAACCCCTCCCTTACCAACGTTAGGACATGTTGCACCACAGGGACTCTGGACAAGAAAGCCGACCCTATATTTTCTGTTGCGGCGCTGTGTCGCCAGAGCTTTCCAAAAAGAAACTAGCACATTTGTCTTGTTCTGCTATGTTTTTATATTTGTGAGAAAAAAATGGAAAATACGGGAAAAATAAATGGTACAGCGATCGGAATAGCTAATAGTTCATTGCAAAATGGCATGGCTATGGTGACTATACAGCTCGGGAATTGGCTTGTCAGGTTTTGGAGCAGGGTCGCGTCATGGCTTGCAGAAAGCGCACGTTTATGGGGAACGTAGGTTTGCGAGGTCGCTCCCGAAATGTTTTTTTTTTTTTAATTAACGAAGTGGACACCAGACGTGTCCACGATGCTCCTCGGGAATCAGGATTGCAGTTATTAAGACTTTTGTGCACTGGACAAACCAGAGGGTTAACGAAAGAGGCGCAAATTTACGTGATTGCCGAACAGTTAATGATTTCGCTGAATATCAGCTTGTCAATTCTAAATACCTTAACTGGGTAGCATAACAGAGAACGCCAGTAAACTGTTCTTTTTAGAGTGACTTGAGTTGGGCCTTGTAAGGACGCTGGAGCGACACCCGGCAGCTTGCCACATATGGAACTCTATCAGACAATAATTCGTTCATCCATATAATTAATTAAGATATATATATATACACCCTTAATTTTTATGTATTCAAGTGAACGTTACAACACACAAGAGAGTCTGGTGGGCTGCGTCTAATCAAAACGAGCAAGTTTACGTCGTAAATGTGGTAGCCAATAATAACGCGTCTTCACTATTTTACGGTGGCGTTTAAAAATATGTCATTTTTAAACCAAAATAATCAAATTACAATGTAAATTGAGGAATTCCTTTGATAGGCTACATTTAGCTTCAAAATATATCGAAAAATAAAGGTAAACATTAAAATTTTTTTCTAGGAATTTTCCTTATGAGGCTTATGTAAAAAATATCTAAGCAAATGTCCTGTGCTCTGTCCATAAGAAAATGCAGGGCAAAATGTAGTAAGCGACAAATATTTTTGCTATTCGAGATAGATAGGGATGAAGGAAGGGTAAATTCTGTATTTATTTATTGCTATGTCCCACGCGAGGGAGTTCTGTGACACCCAGTTATTTTGGCGGCAGGTAGAAGACTAAGAATATTTAAGACACGCAGCTAGATGCTCGTTACTGACGGATGTGTGGAATAGTTGGCTGAATTGAAAGACAGGCTATGATTTTAAAATCATTTGGAAAAAAACATCAGGGTATAGCTCAGTTGATAGGTATAATGTTGTGCCGCATTATAATTTCAGATTTTTTTTAGAAAAAAAAAATTTAATTAGAAAAGTAAATTGTGATATTACTAGATTAAAGACACAATGTGATAATTGCAACATTTTATTTAAAGTGCTGAGACACAAAGATGGAAAAAATAAAAGAATTATAAGATTGATTGATTTTGCTATACACGCCTCCCAGCAGTTGCATTCTGGATCCACGATTCTACTATTACAGCTAGTCGCAGAGAAACAAAATGCTGACTTGCACACAAACTTACCACATGCCTAAGGTGAAATAATATGGATGTTCCACATTTCTGTTTACATCCTGTAAAAATTTTTGATGTGCAAATTCGTTGAATCATGGAATTCAGTACTGCAAATATGTTAGCAAATTTCCAAGCTTAAAATATTTCCCACAAACATGTAACTGCGCTTGCCCATTTTTGTCCACCTCTTGAGTAACAGTAAAATTTAATAAATTATTTACTTTTATATGTCTTGGGGCCAAAATTCTTTGTATTTTGATGTAATTAACCACTGGAAATAAAGGGGAAGTTGTTTTCTAACCACAGCCCAACATATTGGCTACTCAGCTAGATTTCATTAATCTTTTTTTGTTGCAAGTACCGTTTCATGCAAGTAATGTGGAATTGCGTTCTCTACAGCAACTAGATAGTAATTTGTGCAAATGTGTTCACACAGCAGTTAGGTATTAATTTGTGAAATTGTGTTCTGCACAGCAGTAGGTATTAATTTACAAAATTACATTCCGTGTAGCTGTTAGATAGTTACATGTTCTGCACTGCAGTTAGATATTAATTTGTGAAATAGTGTTCTGTACAGCAGTTAAATTATCATTTCTAAAATTGTATTCTGTACAGCAGCTGATATGCCTTCTATATGAAAAGTGAATATAACCTAGCTGTTGTGGGAGTATATGAGTGATTCATACTTTCACAATAACTGGTTATGTTCTTTTTCAAACATACTGAGCCAGCCTGAGAAAGGAAGAAACTGAACGGTCAGCGATGCCAAGTACTACTACATATATCAGTAGTTTAAACCAGTGGCGGATTTAAGGGGGTGGCTACCGGGCTGAAGCCCCCCCTTCCCGGACCAAAAAATCTTGTTCAACATTATGTAGCCAAAGTATGTCCTATCGCCTCAAGGAAACGGGATTTTTTTTTCTATGATGATCCAAGTACATTTATAGTGTCCTACTTGTATGTATGTCAATTTTAATGTCCTGTAACACTAAACAACACTTTTGAGTTAGATGGTATTATTTACAATCCATAAAATCAGGTAAGCCCTCCCCAAAATGTGTTTTTAAATCCGCCACTGGTTTAAACAGATAATAGCTCGTTACGGAGTTACAGTTGCCCCAGAAATACTACGGAATTTTACATTTTCAATTAAAATTTGTGTGTTTACCAATGTGCGTGCATTGCTTTTTCTGCTGATCAGTCATATTGAATTAGAAGGAAACCTAACCTTGTTGTCGCAGATTAACGAAAATGTTTATGTGAATGTGTTAGAAATATTGTACAGAATATTCACAGTTGGACATTTTTAAGAGTTTCAAAAAGAGTTTCAAATGTATCTCAACAACACACATTTTGTTTATTGTAGGCGACTTCAATGTAAACATGGTGGCAAAGATGATTGGAGCAGTCATATTTACGCATAAAAAAACGTCCAGCATTTTCAAAGTTAAAATTTCAAAAAAAAAAAAAAAAGCTGTAGAGCCAACAACAAATGCCGAAGTTGCTGGCAAATAGCATTCAGCAATATGCTTTGTGTTGGCAGTCCTGTGCACAGGTGTTTCCATGGAAAAAACACATGTCTACAAAAAAACACAAAACCAAAAATTCCCCATGAGAAATTTTTTTTTCATCATTTTGCCATTTTCCTTTGATGACAGACAATGAGAAGCATGCATTTGCTATTCTTTCTATGGTCTGAATGTGTCAGCCGCGGTGTAAATAAAAGCAGGTTGTGATTTAGTTTGTCATTCAAAATCCTTGGACTTTTAATATTTACTACTTCATAGTTTCCCCGGACAGATAACTATGGATGCTTGTTTTACTATTCCAAACAATTTGAAGGTGGTTATTCTTTAAAGCAAATGCCACTTGTGACAATTGTGTTACGTGATTAAAAATTTAAAATATTATACTAGAAAAAAGGAATAAAACACTGTTATTCATGTTGTATTTTACCTTCATCGTGATTCCTTCGCATAGAAACACAGGGGAAATACATGAAATAGTGATGAATTTTATTTCCTTCAATGTTTTCACTATAGGTGAAAATGTTTCATAATAATGGACAGCAGCAAAGAACACTCACTTTGAAGTACAACTTCAAGTTAAGATATGTTACCAAGATGTCTGATATGAAAAGAAATCTTTAAAGTTCATGTTGGGTGAAAAAAAAATATAGCTCACGAACACGTTGCATGATACAACCAAATACGCTGGAATTGCTAAATGGCAACTGTGTGGCGAATCAAAGAAAGCAAAAATAGTAGATTTTCATATTTGCAATACACTTGGCTTAATCAAGGTCACCTTTAACAAGGGAAGCAAAACATGAAATGAATAGAAATTTATTGTTTTCCAAAGAGGTCAGAAAGAAGGAAAAAAACATGAAATTTCAAAGAAAAAAAATATGGGGACATGGAAGGTACCTCCACGTATGATGCAGACACTTGCATCTGGTGTCCCTGGAAACAGTGTACCCACACTGGCCAAACCTTCCAAATATTAAATTGCAGTGTTAAAATATAGTAAAGTTTATGGAAATATAAAAGTTCTAATACATACTTAACAATTATTGTTTACTAGCTGATTCCCACAACTTCATTTGCAGGTTTCAATTTAATGCGATAGAATTTTTGAAACAAGAAAGTTTTGCAAAGTGCTAAATGAGGAAAAATGAAAAGGGTCATCAATGTCGGTTTTAGAAACAATGTGAAAAGAAACACTGTTTTACAAAATTTTCTGATCATCCAGTTTTGCTGCTGTACCCCATTTTTCATCCAACCACCACCAAAGTAAAATTTGTTTTGACAAAAACCTACGCGGGAGTACACACAACTCACAAAAATATATTTATTTTATTTATTTTTTTTTTTTCACTGCATTAAAATTCTTTGTGCACCCTCTGCACTTATACCCCAAAAAATTAGTTTTTTTCAGTAGAAAATATTGCAGATGCATACACAACTCACAAAAGTTTTTTAGTTTTTTACTCATTTTTTTGGGTATCCCATTCTGCCTCTATACTCCATTTTGCCACCCTGCTTCTAAAAAAATGTTTTTTGACAAACCTTCACAGCTGCACACACAACTTACCAAAGTTATTTGTTCACTACATTATTTGGGTATCTTGTTCTGTCCCTCTGTTTCATTTTGCCTTCCCCCAATCAATTTTTTTTTTTGCAGAAATCTTAGTGGGTGCAGGCAATACTTACAAAAATTTCAACCAAATCTGACAACTGGTATAAAATCACATAGAAGACAAAACAATCATTATTATGACATAGGCTAGCGGTATGCCCATGTTATTTCCCACATGTATTACTTGTAACAGCGACTATTTACTTCAAATGAAGGACCTCTTTGTACATCAGATTAGTAGCTCATCCATCAAGAGTTAGGATAACAAAGCTGCAGGTTGAGATAGCTGTTAATTAGTTAGAGCTGCCCGTGTGTAAAACTGTCCTACATATAACACCAAGCTCTTGTCAATCCCAGGAGCCGAGGGAGAAAAGCTTCTGAACTGCAATTGTGTGATTCCTGATATTCCACCATCAAAACTGTACACAGGAAGGTTAACAAGTGTGCCTCCATCACCACTGCACATAGCTAAGCCAAAGCACACAGACGTCCGATAAACTTAGCACACGTAACTCTCGGCAGAGCTACAATCGGCCACGAGCACTGACCATCGAAGAAGAACCTGCCTCCCCCCTCCCCGTCTTCCCCTTAAAGGCACTGTAAGAGCTTGCTACTGTAGAAACCCTACTATGCCCTCTACACCTAAACATTGGGGGCCAGCAACACAGATGAACTGTCTCAAGGTTATCCTCTGAATAACCTGTTAATGAAATTATTCCAGTGTACCTGCCCACCAAGTGTATTGTTCTAACATTCAGGACACTGTGAAGCTGCATACATCCACTTGCATCAAAACATCTCTAACAGGTCTATGTTCTTAAGGCCTGGTTACGGAGTTTTGCAGTGATTTCGAAAATATTTTTTTTGTTGCTACCTAATACTCATATCAAAATTTCGCTTCACAGTTTTGACACTTATATGTTATAATTTGTAGCTAAAATTTTTTGTAGAATTATACTGAACGTTTTTTAGATTTCATTACCCAAAGTACCACGTTTTTCGTCGTGAAAATAAGCAAAAATGAAGGAAATAATTTTTTTGCTGGCGAATGGTACATTATTTTAAAAAATGCGTCCACAGTACTGTGCATCATTCAAATTTTTTTCAAAACTTTTGATTAAAAAATATTTGAGTTATTGGCACCAGTCTGAAAAAAACTCTGGAACAAGCCCTTAAACTGTAAGAGGTACACAATGGTGTCACAGTTGATAGTCTGGTTTATTCTTACTGTCGGTTCTAAGTAATGATTTTTTTTTTGCATGCCCTCAAACAGATTGAGGCCCACCGTAGAGGTACACAGAAGGACAAGAAAGGGAACTGGCCAGGACCTGTTTAACAATCATCCTAACACACACCCAGAGTGATTTTGGACAATTTTAGAATACTTAAGTTACGATTGCTGAAGCCAGGGAATTGGCCTCAGGTCCTCCCAAATGCAAGGCAATTGTTCCTCCTTTCCACCTTGTCCTCTTTACAGATCAGGCGTACACTAGTACACGGCAAATATTGCTTCTGAGTATTGGAAGTTTCTGCCATTTCAAAGAATATGACTGCATGTAATCCCATTCCTACATTACTTAAACTTTTACCCACGAATAAACCCCTCAACAAACAAAACCAATCTCGTGGGCCATGGCCTGTGCCAACCAAATGTGGATAAAATAGGACCTGTTTTTTCAACCAGTATGAAGATCCTCAAGAACTGATACGAGATCATTTCATACTTAGACCAACGGTAATGTAAAATAAAAAGTTTTTGTTTTTTTGCATGCTGTATAACATATGCACTGCTGTGTGACATTACTTCATTTATATTAAAATTTCTATCAGGATTCAACACTCGCAGTGGACTAAAGTGGAAGTTATCGCTACATTGAATCATTTCTTTGGTTATGCAACAGTTAGCATCGTCCTGAGTTAGGGCTAAACAGTTTAATGTTATAAAAATTATGGGAAGTGCAAAATAAATAAAAATAAATATTCCAACTAATAAATTCAAACGAAATACTTAAAAACATTGACCTCTTGGACATCCGATGGGCATTTGTTCTGTAGTTCAATGTTTAGCTAATGATGTCTACACGATGTTCAGTCCGGTTTCACTCATTTACATGTGAATTCAGAATGAAAATGCATTTCAGTCCACTTTCATGTCGGTTCGCGCCATGTAGACTCCAGTCCAAGTTCTGTTCAGTCTGGAATTTAATGTGCTACATGTAGTGAAGAAAACAAGGAAGGTAATAATTGCATTGGTAACTCTACCATTTCCAATTGATTATTGTGAAACTGGTCGATCAGCATGCTAAATCTTCACCCTGGAACATGAATTTCATTCTTAGTGTTTTGGCTGCAAATGTGATATAATAATAGTTGCAGTCTTAGCACTAAGATAAAATTCTGTTCCACTCATATCCATGGTGCTGTGCCAGGAATCTATTAGGTTTGTACATTTTTGTGAAAGATTTAGTTCAACATTAATTTTATACGACTTATTAAGGTCATCTCGTCAAGCTTTTAAAAATTAATTATACTTTATTGCAGTCTCAAATTATGAAATGCACATGCCGTACTTACTTAAGGAGGGAAATCGGACGCCATATTGGCATGGAATTTACATGTTGAGTTATCTATCGCGTCTCTTTACAAACACAAGAAAAAAATCAAGAAGTTCTACCCTTTATCGCTAAAGAGCATTGCCAAACATGGGTTCGGAGGGAGAGGAGAGAAGCATAAGAGAAAATAAGGAAAGGCCAGGTTGCCAAGTGTTACGGCATCCCTTGCCCCCCCCCTTACACCCCTCCCTTACATACGTGCATTACATGTACAGTACTACAACACACTGCCATTCATCACTGTAATAAGAGGAGAGTGTATCGGTCTCACATTTCCGTGTTTGATGCGTGGAAACAGTGGAGCGATAAGAGCCCGAGTACCATGCTCGATGAAAAGTATATTGCCTCTGTTCTTAGTGTGTCAAACTGGCATGCAAGGTTTTCCTTGCAGATGTTTTCCTATGATACTCGGTGATCCAAAAATTGTATTCTTGAACAGTAGGTGAGGTAAAAACCAAAATGCACGCATCTCATTTGGCACTTAACAGCAATAGAGATAATTTAAGCGGTTTTGAGTGAAAAAATAATATGCCTAACACGCTACAACACCGTCCTCGTGTGCCAGGTTCAGTGTGGGCATTATTGTTTTTCATGTCAGACATGTGAGATATTGATGGAATTTTAGATATTGAAGCATGCACTCAAATAACATTAATTCAATTCGGGCTAGTATTATGATTCACAATTAAATTTTAATTTTCAAGTAAATCACACATACTATTAAGTGAAGTAATTAATTTCAAGACTAACAATTATTTCTTGAAAAATTATGAACGTACATTAAAAGGCTGTAAACATAGACTAATTTAATTTCTGCTTTTCCTTCTATTTGACTCAGTATGATCTCATATAGTAAAATTGTGTATGCGTGTGTGTAACACCACATCTCTTCTTTCATCTTCTTCATTTCGCCGCATTCATGGGAAACAAATTTTTCTGCATTAAATATTTACCACAGGAATAGAGTTAGTTGTGCTATAGTGTTTTAAACTTGTAGTACAAATAAAAGTCTTGCTTCAAAATGATGATAACTTTGAAAAAAAATATCCGTCCTTGGTTTTTATCTTTCAGTGGATGATGGTATGCAGGAATAAACAGTGTTACTTTCTTATGACTATTGCGTGATTTTTGGTCATCACTAATACTGTATGTGTATCTTACATGTCATGTATATACAGTATTTGTAGCAAACTCACCTGGGAAGTTATTTAAGATGTGTTATTAGATATTTTATTCAATGAAAAGTCAATATTAATCCCAACACGATAACGTGTCATTGAAGCAATGTTCGTCCAAGCAAAGCCCATGAACGTAGAAATGTATTACCTTGAAAATAGAATTTTTCATGGAGAATTTTTTTGGGTATAAACTGGCCTAAGAGGCCTCCTTATCTGCGCTTGAAACGCATTGCAGCGAGTTGCGTTTTAACTTTTTTTGCCGAGACTACTAAATGCGCATTATATTTGTATATCTATGAAAAGAACGCACACTTCAAAATATGTCACTATTTTCAAACGTTCAGTGCGGTTATCTAAAATATCATTTTTGGGCTTCTCAAAATGGTTAAAAATGTTTTTTCTAGACTGCTGTAACCGTAACAATAACAACCGGATTCAAAAAAACATAACTATACAAGCAAACATTACACTTTGAACTATGCTAGCCACAAATAAAATAATGTGGTCCACAGGAAAAAAGAATAATAGTAAAGCACTACACACCATCTGAGTAGCTTGCATGGCTTGCGTAGAGAGGCGATAATGCATTACAGACATCAGCCAATGCCAACCTTACCGCTCGTGCCTCACGCACACAAACATAGCGTACCTAGGGAGACCCCGTAAGGATGTCCCATTGAGTATTTTATCCATGTTGGCTAAGAAAAAAGCATAGAAATCAATTGATGTTTACAGCGTTCCTTTATCTACCACGCGCTCTTAAGGATTCAAACATGGAAAAAGCACTAGAAACAGAATACATCAACCTCAAAAACCTTGCACAAGTAGCTGAACTGGCTTTATGACACTTAGCCACAATCTAAGAAACTTCAATAAAATAACTTGCAGCACTAAATCAGAGCCAGTTTCACAAGTTTTTCACAAGTTGTACTGTACTGTACTGTAATTGCAATTCCATTATCAAAATACAGCGAGGAAGGTGTCATTTTCTACTAAACAAACATTCTCGTTCATACTGGAATAAATGTTACAAATTCCTTTGAAATCTATTAATGATCCCGGTAGTGACAAAACTGGAGTGTTTCATTTTATCTAATAACCAAGAATGTGTTAACAGCTTTGCATGCTGCTTGGTAATCCTGTGTACAACTTTCAGTGTCTCCCGGCTGAAGGACAAAGGTAACCACTGCCTTGGCTACTCATTGCGTGCACTGATTTATTGTACATGCCGTAATCAACAAGAAATATGATTACAACCCAAATGTCTTGGCTACGTGTCGAGTTGTACTTACGTGGTCATCACAGTTGGGCTGCAATCTTGTTTCACATACATGTTGAATAACATCAACCTTAATTAGAATCGCTAGTTGTGTGTTAAAAACCTAGGACAGCCATTTTAAGGTCTGGTATTTTAACTTTGAACTTTTGTCGCACATAGTGGTGCCACTATTATGCCACCGTGGGTCTTTATTTTATACTTCCAGAAAGGGAGAAGACCTTCAAAGTGCAGATGCCTCGGCCAACTGCTGTCAGCCCTGCCAGACCCAACCAAACTGCAGTGGGTGGTTCGATCAACCTACATCAATAACTGGGTGAGAGTCCTAACAGGTTGGTCACCTACCAAACCTTTGTCCAACCCAAATAAACCATCATACTCGGACATCAGCACATTCCTGCCGCCTGCTGCCACTAACTGCACAGGCTTGTGAAATATGCTGGTAAATGTCGGAGACCAAGATAGGGCTACAATGTTAATCAGTGCCAAGTGAAACATTTGTCTAGCTGCTGCCACATGGAAGACTGAACTCGTAATAAATAGCAAGTAAAGTATTCATATTACATGAAAGTAAGTAGTTGTACGAGGAGAACCTCTGCAGGCATAAGTTGAGTAGTTTCCATGATTAACAGATTAACAAGTTAAATTTCTGTTTAATTTACAGGTGCTTGAGCGTTCATTTATATACAGGCTGTTCAGAAACGCTCGCAAATATTTTAGGAAATTATTGTGAAAACTATGATAGTTATATACAGGGTCATCGAAAAAGAATGATACAATTAAAAAAAATCATAACTTCGAAACGTGTTGATCAATTGGGTTGATTCTTGCTTTAAAAGAAAAAGAAAGAATGAAAGTTTTTGTCACCCTAAAATGTTTCAATGTGTGCTCCATTTGTAGCTCTGCAAATGTCCAGGCGATATTCTATCTCCATCCACGTATTCTGGAGCATTGTTGGCGTCACTGTCTCGATTGCCATGGTGACACAAATGCTGCAAATCTCGTATCTTCTCGGCATAAACAATGTTCTTGACATAGCCCCAAAAGAAGAAATCGAGTGGAGTCAGATCGGGACTTCTAGGTGGCCAAGGAATAGGGCCACCCCTTCCCATCCGACCATTTGGAAACCGCGTGTTCAGGACGTTGCGCACGGCAAGGCTCCAATGCGGTGGTGCGCCATCTTGCTGGAATATCACATTACTTCCAGTTTGTCGTTCAATATCCTCAATCTGAGGGAATACGTATAGCTGTAGCATGTCTAAATAAATGTTGCCGGTGATAGTTTTTTCGGCGAACACAAAAGGCCCTACAACTTGATCGTGCATCAAACCACACCACACATTAACTTTAGGAGAGTCACGAACATACTCGTTGATTGCATTCGGTTGTTGTAATCCCCAAATCCTGCAGTTGTGACGATTTAACACAACTATTAACGTGAAAAGTTGCTTCATCACTGTAAAGCACCCGATTAGAAAAAGTGCCTCAGTGTCCATTTCATTTAGCATGAAGGCAGCGAATGCGAAACGTTTGGGCCGATCTTCTGGCTTAATTTCATGTCTCATTTGAATTTTGTAGGCATGTAATCTCAAACGTTTGCGAAGAAAATTTTGCACGGTATTCTTCGGAATGCCAAGCTCTAAACTGCGGTGGGAAATTGACTTTTTAGGGCTGCGTACACACGATAACTTAAGCTGTTCAACCTTATCATCAGAAGTTCGTGGCCGTCCTGGTGAGGTTTTCTTGTCAACAATACCCGTTTCACGGAAATTTTTTACCCAACGAGCAATAGCCGCACGATCTGGTACATGTTGTCCCGGATACTCCCCGCCTGAATTTTCGTTGCACGGTCACTGGAGACTTGAACTCTGCAAACCACAGCACACACTGTGCTTTGCTGCACGGTCTCCATCTCACTGATACGTTGGGACAGATGCCAGGTGACGCGTTCAGGTGTTCGTTACTCCCAAGGTCACTGTGGGACTGTCGTACACCACTCAAAAAAAACTTTCATCCTTCCCCGACAGTTTGGTGGTAGAATCGTTTGAATATAGTAACCAGTCTCAAAACTATAGTACTTTGAAATTGTATCATTCTTTTTCGATGACCTGTATTTCAACTTAGCCTAGCTGTGCTCACGTGGGTGAAGTCCATCCTTTAAATTTGAGTTAACAATTATTTACGAAATTGAAAATTGTGAATAACTCCATGTTTTTTTTAATAACGTTAAAATGTTCAAGAAATGAGCTACTCGTATGAAACTGAAAATTCATTAAAATGAATCCACATGAAAGTACAAGCAAAAATATGAATATAATAGAAAGAATTTTATGTTGGAAAGTGTTCCATTTAGTTATATGACACATATAACAGATACGAAAACAGTTACTGGTGCAGACTGAAAACAGGTTCTATGTTATCAGTCTGTACCATGTTTTAACACATGGTGGTCATCTAATCGCTGAAGTTAAGCAGCTTCGAGCATTTGTGAAAGCAGGTTGGACTACTATAATTCATTCACAATTCATTTAAGTGTAGTACAGCCTTCTTCCAGGCTATTTCTCTTAAGTCTTGTATTTCTCTTGCCTCGTGCTAACTGTATTTAAATTCTTACATGAACTCTATCAATAATAGTGTGAAGAAATTTTTTTCTATACAGGTTGTAACACCGTACGTAATTAAAACAATTAACTTGACACATAATTTGCATGAACAGTGCTACTCCATTTCATAAAATGTGCATTTCACATCAGGAGAGCACAATGATCACGTTACCTATCTGCCATGTGTAGAAACGTTTGTCTCTATCAGCAGTGTGTCGAACTTTGGAACGTTCATGTATTGCGTGGTTAAAATGCAGCCAACAAATGGCATAACTGAGCACAAACTTTATTGACACTAAAACAAAAAAAAAAAAAAAAGGTCAAATAATTGCACCATATGCACAAACTACAGAGGCTAAACATGACTGAACACATCCAGGGTATTTTGGTAACTCGTTTCCCTTAGTCCATGCATATGTATCTTTGTATATGCCTAAACAATTCCTCTAATACAAATGTGGGGATTGTTAACCGTTCAATTAACAGATTATGTAATGAAATTTCATATGTATATTTAATTTTGCACACATTCCTTACTATCAAAATTTTTACAGAAATCGCCCTGACCAAATCTCGAAAATATTTTCACCAGAAACAGGTGTATTTAGCAATAAGCAATGCTGAAATTAGTGGTAAACATTTCTCCCCAGTAATAAATGTTGTACTGTTTTAGGATAACTTTATTAAACTGGAGTGAATACATACATTCTCCATTCTTAATTTCACCATAAAACACCACATATTAATAAGGTTCTTGCTTAATTTTTCACCATCTTTCTCAAGCTTGTTTGTCATATTCAGCTATATTTACTAATCAAAACAAATATGTTTAATGTTTAATATAGGGAAACAAAGGCAGCTAGGCAACTGTGAGTACATGTTTCCATCTAATTTTCAGATGTAATCAAATATGTTTAATGATGGAGTGAAGAGAAGATCAGGAGAACTTTACCTAATGTCACATATGTGCATGTTGTCACACAAGGACAGGACTAATCACTCCAAGCATGTTACCAATTAGCAAATGTCAACGACGACCACCTCAAAATGCAACTGAATGAATATTGTCGTCCTTAGTTTACTTGTATGATACAAGAAGGGCACTATTTAACCTGTACTTTCAAATTCTCTGTTTCCAGATTTCCCCATCAGGTGTATTTACTCATCCATGTGGGCAGCAAATTAGGAAAAATGTGAAAGGTATTGTCAAGTATGTCATTTGGTATCGAAACAATGGTATGCTTGACAATACTTTTTATATTTCTCTTAATTTTTCTTCAAGGAGTGTGCTTCCTGTCTGCAGCAGATTTGCACAACACAGTGCCACAAGGTGAGTGCTTCCATGCCTTCAGAGGTGTAGTGGAAGGCAGGGCGTTACAGGTACTCTGAGATTTGTTGTATCCTTGCTGCATGTATAACATATGTTAATACATAATGATGTCAATAACAGTCCTTTATTATATAATTTAAGCCCTTCTCAATAGTAACACAACTATCCACTCACTCATTTGCTCTTTGACATCCACCCAGTCATCTGCTCTCTCGCCCATTCACTGTCTAACCTGTCAACTCAACCTCTCAACCACCCACTCATTCTCTCTCACCGCCCACTCATTCTCTCTCTCACCTGCCCACTCATTCTCTCTCTCTCTCACATGCCCACTCATTCTCTCTCTCTCTCTC
>PNEQ01118725.1:5577-22947 GCA_003012365.1 Medauroidea extradentata
GTGGTCAGCGATTGGCTGTTGTAAATTCTCAGCGTCTCGGGGTTTTACCCGCAAATCACAGACGTGTGGTGTCGCAGTAACCTTGTCCCTGCTGGCACTAGTCAAATGAGCCACGCCTACATTCTGCCAATACTCAAGAAGCAGAGCTGCATTTGTGCACACAAGGTATTGAAACAAATTGTTGCAGAATTCTTTTCACAAAAAATCGTGGGCTCTACTCGTTAGCTGCTCGTTGTTAAAGTGACGTAGGCCTGTATTCGTTACATTTAAATGATTGGCTCAGAGTCTTCCAGGAAAAGTCAAATAAGTCGAAGGCCAACTGAGTTGTTGGGGTTCTGGCTTGTGCCCAAATGAAATCGCGAATTTTCCAAGTCTCTACATATACCGCTTCGTAAAGTAAGTGAGTTTTACGTCGTCTACAGTGACGTCATTATATACGGTGACATACAACTTGGTATAATTACAGGAGCTGGGAGATGAGTCAGCCTTGGCAGTTGTTAAGGAACCATCCTAGTATTCGCCTAGAGCGATTTCGGGTTTCAAATAAAAAAAATGGCATTATACAAGAATTCCGTTAATTTCAATATAAGCTAAAACCGTGGTATTAACTGTCTTGAAAAAAATGTCGTCACATCGGGATAATCATTTTATAAATACCTGCCAAGGAGATTTTTTATATTTGTTATCTTTCAGCTTAAAAAATAATTATCGCCAAAATAGTAGGGATAACGAAGACCAGTCGTAAAAACAGACCCCGGGCTGGAGCAAGGCGACAGGCCGCTCCAATAAAAACGTTATTCTGCCGTCTAGCGGGCGACATCCGAAGTCGACGAGGCACACGGGGTAAAAAATTTAATTTCCGCGATGAAAATGGGGCGAGAGAGGTTTCTCGGACTAAAAATAATGCAGACTGCAAACACTGAGGCTCCCGAGTGACGAGGGAAAGCAAACGTTGTCTGTGAGACGTCCATTATCTTCACGTGTGCACTTTCTTCTCGTGCAAATACGCGTACGTTACGTCTCCGCCAGACCTAACTCACGTACGTGTGTTCCGGTTACGTGGTCATGTCACAGAATAGTTATGGATACAGAAGTGAAATAGCTGGTAGGGCGGCGAACTCAGCCACACACGCCAGCAAAATGCCTTCCCTGGCCAGCAACATGGCGGAAATACCTACCACCAATCAGCGTGAGGTAGCTGCTCGGATAATCGGCAGCCAGGCCAATAGGAAACATGCCGTAACATACAGGATCCAAACAAACACGGGGCTGACATCAACAATCTCGGCAGGGGCGTCATTTCAGGTTTTCCTTGAGGGGAGGGGGCAAGATTTTTTTTCCGCGACAGTGGCCCTGTTGGATCTTTTTTATGAATTCAGCATGTATAATTAGAAACTTTAATAGTATAACATAACTTCAGGTTTACGTGCTTAAGTTAGCATTATTTAAATAACAAAATACAAAAAATATATTTTACACTCTTAAAATTCTAAATCCAGGGGGGGAGGTTATTTTCCCCCTTGCCCCCCTTAAATGACGCCCCTGAGTCTCGGGCAGCCATAAGCGGCCAAGTTCGCCCGTATCAAACGAGCCGCCACGTCATTCCACGTCTGTATTAGTATCTAGTCTGTGGCCATGTTAAGTCGCTCATGTAAAGCCCAGAACACACGAGCATACCTTCTTCTACACGGAAGAGAAATAAATATATTACCTCTAGAGGTGATAGTTTATCACAGAAAAATTTATGATCACTGGGTTTCAACGCACTCTCAGTTTATTAAAAGATTACTGGCTTTCACCTGTGGGTTGACTGAGCCAATAAGAATCCCGCTATTGTAATATTTGATGCATATTATTGGTCTGCTGGACAGATATGTTGTGTCAGACGTATATCACATAACAATACATATTGCAAGAAACCACAGTGTTTTCAAGGATATGTTGGCACAAAATATTTTCGCGATTTACCATAATCTCTAAGTATAATCTAACTGTTTCTGTGTAAAGCTTAGTACTGTCGGTTTTTAATAATTGTGCAGGATTGTTTACAAATATTATCAAAACACAATACCGTGTACAGAAAGTTCAGTACACATGTTTAAGATATTCTTGCAATATTAAAAAAAGATAATATAACAGAAGTGCCTGTTGCATCTAAATGGCTACATATAAATAATAGAAAGTTGCAACACTTTGCTACCCAGCTAAAGTAAATAACACACATGAGAGTTCCAAAATTTTGGTCAGACAAGCTTACAAACTTTGTTTCCATCCATCACCACGATACTCGAAACAACAACTCCTTTCAACTGCCTCGATGCAATAAATCAATTTACAAACATTCTTACATTTACCTTGCAAGCAACATTTGCAATGACCTCCCAGGAGATTTAAAAACCTCTTCTCCCCTTTCGTTCCGGGAAAAATATAATTCCCTTCTTCTTTTGAACCAGCTGAAGTAAGACATAGAAATTTATGTTCAACTGTATTTGTTTAAATTTTATATATCGTTCATTTTTCATTATTGTAGTACACTTAAATTTAATTTATGAATTTTGTAACTAGAATGTTAACAAAGTTTCTTGGTCTACATATTGACCATAGCCTAAAGAGGATAGAACACATAAGCTACATTGCAACTCAACCAATCTCAGCATGTATCTCACTCAGATCACTTTCTCCATTAATGTCGAAAGAATCCCTCAAGTAAGTATTTTATGCACACTTCCATTCAATTACAAAATATAGAATTACGTTTAGGGGCAACTCAACAAATTACAAGAAATATTTAATCTTACAAAAAAAAAAGCAGTAAGGATCTTACGTAATATCTTACGTAATAAACGCAGCAGAGATTGTTGTCCACAGCTGTTAAAGCAAGAGAATATCCTGACACTTTCAGAGCAGTATATATATATATATATATATATATATATATATATATATATATATATATATATATATAGACACACATGTATGACTTCCTTTCCTACATTGCAAATAACTTGGATAAATTTAATACCGTTAACGAAATCCATAATATTATGGTTCTAGAAATAGTAAGAATCTATGTAACCACCCCCCTCCTTTTTTACAACTTTATCACTCTATCAAAAGGGGTCATACTTTACCGCTGCAGCCAAAATCTTTAACTCAGTACCACTCCAGTTGAAAGAGCTCTGGCACAGTATCAAAAAATTATTAAGAATAAGCTTAAATCTTTCCTACCTAAAAAACTTTTTTATTCTGGTATTGAATATTTAAATTTCGTTTTAGATAAGCAAGTTTATTATTAGTTATCTCTTTGCATACAGTATATATATATATATATATATATATATATATATATATATATATATAGAGAGAGAGAGAGAGAGAGAGAGAGAGAGAGAGACCAAACTCTGTTATGCCAATAGTATTTATTATGCTTTAATGTATTTTGTCTCAGTAGCTTTGCAACTACAGGCCTATTTGTTAATGTATCTAAACAAATTTGTCAATACTTGAATTATGTATTATGTGCTGTCTCATGTAATTATTGACATGCTTCGTATCCCTATTGTCTGAAAGGCACGCAGATGGATCAACGAAGAGAAAATAAATAATATAAATAAATGAATATTTTTTATGTACAAGCACGTACCATTGTAAACCAGCTATTGACTGGATATGGTCGTGAATAAATAAATAAAACAAAATAGATCTATAACTAGCGATATATCGCGGGAAAGGTAGTCTGTTTGCTGGGTTTCAATGTAGTATTTACGTTTTATATGATCTTATTCCGTTATTCGTGTGCTGCCATTCTACTGGGCCAGTGAGGCTAAACTGACGTTCGTTATTCGCCTGCCAATATTTCAACCGAGATAAATAATCGTAGTTCAGTCATATAAACTGCATTATTCTGTTTTTTTTTTTTTTTTTTTTTTTTTTTTTTTTTTTTTTTTTTTTTTTTTTTTTTTTTTTTTTTTTTTTTTTAGACTATTGAGATACCAACAGTTGGTATTAAATTTTTCAAATTATCACTCTCTCTCTAATAGTATTATTATTATTATTATTAACGATAATAGTAATAATAATATATCGGAACCGGAAATTCTTGCGAAAAAAAAATTTTCAGCAGCTTGTTTTATTGCCTTATGTTCACATCTGCAGTCTGCTTCGTAGTAAATGATCGAATGTTTTTAAATCCAGACGTCTCGCGGTTATAAGCGCCAATCACAGACGTGTGTTGACGCAGTCACCTTACTCTGATTGGCCCAGTCAAATAAGTGCCTTCTCTACACAAAGACACGCTGCAAATAACCACGAAGCAAAGCTGCAGAATTGCATGTAAGGCGATAACTTCCGATACCTAACTGTGATTTTACCATTTTGAAACAGGTTAGGAGTAGGGGTCCCTGATCTTCGTAAAAATATGTCTGCACCCAGAAATGGTCAGTTCTACGACCTCGTCATTTCACAGAACGTTTTCCCTACTCTTCCCCTTTCTCGCACCGCGAACCACTCTGCACACCTTCTATAAAAATGTTCTGTCAACTGCCGAGGTCGTACAACTCCCCTACACTTCTTCATCTCTAAAAAAATAGTTTGTAAATTTGCCGCTCGTGCGTATAGAATCGCTAAGAAAGTAGGTATGGTAGAATCGTTTCCCAGACATCCATGGCAACACTCCTATACCTAATTATAAAACATTCAAATGCATACTAAAGTTACCAGACTTGTATTGTAACATTTGTAAAAGTTTGTGTATTTACAAGTCGGAAGTATGGTAACCGTCCCATACTGCGTTTACGTTAATTACTTCCTGAACATATTAGGAAGTTTTCTTACAGTGTACCCTCTACAAAACCATACGCACCGCCTATTGGCTGCCCTTTACCTTGTCCATAAATCATGTTCACCGTCTATTGGTGCTTGTGTATCGTTCCTCCCATTGGCTACCATGAGACGTGACGAGTTCGTACACCATACATAGATACACTGGAAAATCGCGAGAAAAGTTTTTAAATAGTCTCCAATAAACTGTAGTATATTAACCGTGACGCGTGTGAACAGTTTTGGGACGAATCACACACGCTGTGTGTCCAAGCTGTGCAGTTCTAACTGGGCCTGTTGTAGAGGGCAAAAATGCTACAAATAAACGATAGCCAATTGTTGATACGAAACATTCAGTGTTATATACATCACGTTGGAGCCTAGCAGACAGTCAACTATTTCCGCGGTTTTCCAGTGTCTCTAACCAGACATAAAGCCGAAACCCTTTTGTCCATAGCATCTAACATTCGTCACCGCCCTGCATAACTCTCAGCGTAGTGGGGAGAGGAGAAGAAGTTCTGTCAACTGACGAGGTCTTAGAACTGACATAGCCACATCTGCGCCACTTTATTTCAATGTCTTACGTGCACATCTGCAGCTCTGCTTCGTGGTCTGTGATTGGATGTTTATAACTCTCAACGTCTCTGGTTTATACCCGTTAATCACAGACGTGTGGTGTTGGGGATCTTTCCCACAAGAAAAAATAGACGTTCCCAGTCATTCATGAACAAGTATACTCGGGAATAATGTGTTTAAGGGTTAATTGCATTGTTTCTTTAAGCAAACATAAAGTAACTGGAACATACAGTATCCTCTTATTCATATACGCATGGTAAAATCTGACAACTACTTATTGGCAATAATTGTTAGTACTTTGTGATTTGTGGCACAATGCATGACAAACTTTACAGTAGAAATGAAGAAATTGATATTTCCGACTCATTTTAGAACTAAAAATTTCTTGCATTGTGCCACAAATCACAAAATATCAAAAAATATTTCCCATAAGTAGCTATCAAATTTTACCAAACTTACATGTAGGGACCCCAGTTTCTCGCGAAAAGAATTTTGCCCCAGTTTGTTTCGGCGACTTACGTGCTCATCTGCAATGGTGCTTCATGGTTATTGGCAGCGTGTATATGCCTGTCATTTGACTGAGACAATTACAATAACGTTCCTGCAACACCACACGTCTGTGATTCGCCGGTAGAATCCCAAGGCTCGTGAGAGAAAATATCCAATCAGTGACCACGAAGCAGAAATGAAGATGTGCACGTAAGACACTGAAACAAAGTGAGGCAAAATTCTTTTCGCGAAAACAGGGGTCCCTACTTTTATGAAATGGAATATAACAAGGCTTCACTCTAGGTCAGTGCTGTACAGTTTTTTCTAGAAGCACTCAGTCCTCCTTGTAGAGGCGTAACTGGGGCAGAGACAAGAGAAGAAATGCCTTTGCCGTCGATGCCAGGACGGAGTTGTTGAGATTCCACAGACGGACGCGAGGTATTCAGACTCCTGCCGACAATTAAGGTGTGGAATGTAGGAGCAACACGACTGCAGCTAGAGGGGAAATGAATTAATGAACAAAGCTTTTAGAGCCGTATCACTGAAGCTCTGAGAAGCAAACAAAGAACAGACGGCGATATGCAGGCATATTCACAAGAGTTACCGCCACAAACAAGGCTCGTCTGACGTCATACGGAGCACAAATTGGCATGTGCATGTGGGTTCCACACCTAGTGTTTGTAAAGTAATTATAATCATGGCATATAATATAATAACCTTCCCGGAAGTTAATACGTGCAGCGATATGTTATCAGTCTGCATTGTTTACATGTTGGTCATCACAACTACAATAAAAAAAAAAATACCAGCGTCTCGAGAATAGTTCACGTCAACCCAGTCGCTGACGAAAACATAGTAAGGGTATAGTCTACTCGGAAGTATTGATCTCGAGGTCAGATTTACTCAGTCGTTGGATTTTCAACGGCTTTTTCCAAGTGTACGAAAACTCCTCAAGTGTAGTATACGTTGGCGGCCTGAATAAAAAAAAAAATGTTGTGAAATCTGCAGAAGTGGTATATTCCATTCGCGGTAGACTGAGTTCGTGTAGCGCAGAATATTATTTTGTGCTGGTACAATTTGAGTATATGGATATGATCTTTGAAATAACTGTGCAGTGGGAGTGCATGACTGGATTAAGACCTGACGACAAGAACAGATTCCAGTTCCAGAAACGTCGTTCTATTGTCTGACCGGAAAACTACTGTGTTTTGTTTCGTCTCGCCGTTGTGTTGTATTTTTATTTTATTTTGCAGTTCATACATGTTTTTCTGTTTGTCCCTTTGCCAAAGCAGACCTTACACCTGGGTTGTGTGCCTTGGTGGTGTCTTGGGTTTTATATTTACTTTTAATTTTTTTATTTCTGTAATTTAATGTTCTTATCTGTTTGTTCGTGTTTTATTTGACCCGATTCCATTTATGTAATTTTATGTTGTGTATGTATCCTGTTGACTAAAGCATACTATGCTTATTTATGTTTGCCATTATATTTAGTTTTCTTTGACAGTCACCTATACAGCAATGGAGTACCGTAAACCTGGGTTACTTTGACCATTTTCGGGGTTACTTTGACCACTCAAAATATTTGTTTTTGGGTTTTGGTAAGTAAACAGATTATCTGAGCTCAGTATTTTAAAAAAGTCTTTAATCCTCATAGTTAATGTTTGAAACTTTCGTCACTAAACGACATAAAAACCAAAATTTTGAGTGGTCGAAGTAACCCCACAAGGTCAGGTTTACGGTATGTCCAAGAAACTTAATACAGTCATAAGTACACGGAATTACAATTGCATACTAGTAATGTATAGTTATCAAACATGCTAAAGTTTGCTACCGAAAACAGATATTCTTTTGTCTACACACGTGGCAGCTGAATTTGTTTACTTTTTACTAGCTGTTTCGTATTTTTCGTCTACTGGCGGCCATCTACCCTGCTCCAAAGTAGTAAAAACTACGAGGTTGAGTTGAATATTTAGAGATTTCGATCGGTGGTAGACTATCGCACCAGGTTTTTGAACGATTTTAAGCAATTACAAATCCATAGATTAGCTTGAGTAAATTTTTCGTAAGCGCCTCCCGTGTGAAATATGCCAAGGTCAGTAAACAACACGTAGCAGCACTGCTATATACCTATTTTCATTTAGCCAGGGACCGACATGTACGTGGCATTTATTTTCTTTCAAATATTGTTTGAAATAAACCGAGACTATGGTGGTGACTCTTCCTGAATCGTTGCGAATATCACAGTTCTCTGTAGATTCTTCGCTGTGAATGTTTATGTAGTATTCTGGTACTGCTGATATCACAGTTGAAGAGGATGTTAACGGCTGCAGGAATTTTCAAATGCTCGTCGCCTCACGTGGGTATCTAGCATTGTATGTTAGACCGATATTGCGCGGAGCCAACGGAAATTTGGAACTCTTTGTGGCTAGAAAGGTCTGTAGGGACGGGACTTGTTAGGCACAAATAAATTGTTACAGTACATCAAACGAATGCATATGAATAGGGACCTGAAAAATTCGAGTTTTGTTTTGGGAACACGTTAGAATTCAAACAGACATAAATTTGCGTCACTTCTGCAACTGGCCCTCGACTTACTTGACACATTCTGAAGACCGGTGAGCCAATGGTAGAGAAACTGTTAAATGCAGGTCCAATCATGTGTCAGCGAGCAGCCAATGAACAGCTGCTGTCTACTTGAATACACAGATGTTATTGGAAGATAGCCTACGTGTCAGTGAACCCGCGAATTTTTCCCGTCTCTACATATGAATCATTAGAGTCAATGGTATATTGCGAAAATGTTCCGTGCCAACGTAACCTTGAAATCACTGTAGTAAATTGCAATACAAATGATTGGGTGACGTACGTCTTAGCTGTCTGCAGACCAATGATAGGCATCAAATTTCGGCTCAGTCAAATAGGGCAGACCAATAATAGGCATCAAATATTACAATAAAGGGATTCCTATGGGCTCAGTCAAATAGGGCAATAGCTCCACGTACAAGCGAAAGCCAGTAATCTTGTGGTAAGCTGAACGTACATTGAAACCAAGCAAACATTTACGTTTCCCGCGATAAACCATCATCTCTATGAATCATGTAAAGGTAAGGAACGGAAAATGTCGATAGTTTAATTACCCACTATCCTGTACAAATTCAGGCCCCATCTACTCCTGCGTTGTTTGTCGTTCCAGTAAGTAGCAGGTGGACAAATATTCGGGGCTTGAGTATACGCATGGCATTGGATTATAGCATGCAGGTCATTGAACTTTTTAAAAGAACTATTCCATTCCCTATACGTAAAGGAAAATTAGTCTTTCAATAAACTATCAACTACGAACAAAGATGATGGGTGACTTTGCTAGTTTCTATTTGTTACATACGTCGATTACTTTATTTTGCGAGTTGTCAAACTTTGCCCCGTATTAATAAGCAGTGGCGGCTCGTGGGTTGTTGCCAGGTGGGGCTGCAGATAGTCGGAACTGTACACTCTTGATGAACGCCCCGTAGATCAACGAGCATGAAATATTTGCCGGCTACTAGATGTGTTGTGACCACTCAGTAGTAAGGGGCACCTGCACATCAGCGTGTCAGTGGCTGTAGAGTCAACCAGCGCACAACCCTGTACAGCTCTTGGCAACTGCAGCCCTACCTGGCAACAACCCACGAACCGCCACATTTAATGATAATGTTAACTATATTTCGAAAACAGACATTCCTAATAGTGTATTTCCACAATGGCTGCCAAAATCTCATACTGTATAAATCATTTTGATCTCTCTTTAATTTCGCATTGCCTTGTAAAACCGCTAGAAATGATCCCTTTTATCGTTCTCTTAATTACGTAAGATATAGTTTTGATAGTATTATTGGCGAGTTCTGAAAGTGTTAGTGTCAAATAATTTCGCACGTCCTTGTGCGAGGCTAGAAGGAAACTGAAACCAATGTAGTTCGGGAGGAGACATGGCGCCGGTAAATCTGCATATTGACACAGAATAGGTAGTAATACAGAAGTGAAATAGCCGGCAGGACGGCAAACTCGGTCACACACGCCAGCAAAGTGGCTTCCCTGGCGAGCGACATGGCGGAAACTACTACCGCCAATCAGCATAAGGAGGCTGCCCTGCTAGCCGGCAGCCAGGCCAATAGGAAACCTGCAGTAACACGCAGGAGCCAAACATACACGAGGCTGGAATGAACGTCCTCGGGCAGCCTATACGTGTCGAAGTTCGTCCGTGTCAAACTAGCTGCAACGTCATTTCACGTCTGTATTAGTATCTAGTCTGTGACGTGAGATTCAAACTAAAAACTTTTATAGAAATCAGAATCATAGTATTTTTGGTAAAGATGATCTTATGCACGTATCAGTAGGGACTGGAAACTTTCGCAAAAATGGTTTTGCAACAATTTGTTTCAGTGGCCTAGGCTTCTGGGTTGTAGCCGCGTCAATGTCGCATTTCTTCCCGACGTTTCGGACAGCATTGCAGCTTCCATCTTCAAGGGTGAAGTTTCTAGCCTGCAGAGGCTCAGAAGGAAATAGTTACTGCGACTAGAAACTTCACCCTTGAAGATGGAAGCTGCAGTGCTGTAGACAACGGCCGTGAAAGCCTACGAACTTCTTTAACTTGTTTCAGTGTCTTACGTGCACATCTGCAGTTCTGCTTCATGGTTATTGATTATGTAAATTTGTGTTATTCCTAACGTAACGTTAGTAACATTGTTATATTGGCACAGTCAAATAGTGACGCCTCCAATAAACACGATGCAGAGCTGAAGATGTGAGAATAAGGCCGTGAAACAGAGTCCCGTGTATACCACATGTTTCAAAATAGTTAAACCATGGACAGTTCTGAACAAGTTCAGACGCTGACAAGAGTTAGAACGATGCTCTTTCTTGAATAATGTTCATCGGTTGGTGCTGGCCGACATTTATAATTTAATTAGTAGGTGTTTGTTCCATAAGACGATAAACAATGTGTTCTGAGGTTCTAATAGGAAAATTACTCTAAGTAGTTAAACGTAAGTACCGTTAAAGTCAAATATTTAAAACTTTGCAACGCTTAAAATTTAAAATAACAATTATGTGGAAGTAAAAGAATCGATACAAAAAATATTTATTGAGAAAATAAATCCGAATCTCGGACAAGAAGTATGCTGGACGTCAGAAAGTGAGTCCCTGGCATATGTTCCGTGTCGTGCGGGTGAGGCTCAGGACTTCACTGGCCTGCGAGAGAGTCATCAATTCCATCGATTTATCAGGGCGAAGCCTGGCTGTCCCGGATCTAGCGTGGTTGACATAGCGTTCCTCAGAGAACCGTGGAGAAGGAAGGGACGAGAAACCAATAAGAATCGAGACGGGAAGGATACGCCGCTAGCGATATAGCTCCCGGACCGAAACAACTTGCCGAAAACTCATAAGGCGCACTGGCGTATCACGACACTAGAAGTTGCAACAGCGCAATGCGAAGGGTGCTTGACCTAACTACTAACACGAGATCGTTTACAACTAGGGGCAGAGTTTTCCCGAAAAGATTTGTTGCATCAAATTGTTTCAACTCCTTCCGTACACGCCTGCAGCTCTGCCCCGTTGTTATTGGCAGCTGTGTCTTCGTTTAAAAGCGGCGCTTATTTTCAGTGGCGGCGCGAGGGTAGGGCACAAGTTGCCGAGAACTATACACTCCTGTGCACGCGTCGCCGTAGACCAATGACCATTAAATATATCTACTGGCTACTTGTTGTCAGAGACCTGAACAATTCGCCTTTTCATTTGGGCACAAGCTAGGATTTCAACAACTGTAGGTTTGCGTCACTTTCGCAATTAGCCTTTGACTTCATTCAAAACAACTTACCAAAAAGTTCAAAATTATTTGGCGTGATTCTTTTAACGTTGTGTATAAAATTCTGAAATTGTGTAGTCTTAAGAAATAAAATATATTATGCATGCACACTGACGCAATACTTTGTAAGCCTACTTCGTTAAAACAAGTAAAATAACTTTTAACCTCTCACATGGCAATTACGAAATGTTATGCGACGCAATCCTTTTCTGTAGACTTAACGTTTTACGGTAAGTATATATACAAAATTACTTATGCCAGTGCTCATAAATTACTTGTATAAATAACTATATGTTTACTTTATCATACTAATGATGCGACAACTTAACTGAGACTCCCGTTTTTGGGCGCCTTAGTCAAGGTTGTGTCGCCACAATTTTGACGCGTCTTAATTCATCGGTGGTCGCATTTTGTCTCTGAGGCAATAATGAGATTGCAACTAATACACACCAATCACATTAGCAGCAAGCAGCCATTGAGCAGTTGTCTGCTTCAGCTCACACATATTTTTGGCTGCTAGCTTACAGATCAGTGAACCCGAGAAATTTTCCGGACTGTACTTATTGTGTCGTGATCAGTCAGTAATGTGCGGCACATACATATAGGTGATTTGGAATAAAGTGAACACTCAAAAAAACCCTGATTAATTTCTATTTTCTGCAAGTTTATATCTTTCCGACGAATGTAAACATAAATATTGCCTCGTGCTTTTATTCACATAGGGTCGTGCAATGTTTACAACTACATTAAACTGCTCCGATAAATGTTATGTACAACATCTACTCAGTAAATGCACAGGGGTTGAATATAAGATATAACTTAATCAAAAGTAATGTTAATTATAAATACCTGCGAGTTAACGTCTTATAATACTGGTTTCTGTCCATCAACTAATTTATACAACACGCACTGTATTGCCGTTACGAATGTCGTAAATGCGGACATATTTTATTTGCATTTGTAACTGAAAACCGCCACTAAAATAGACATGACACACACAATTCAAGACTTCAAGTTTTTCGTTCAGTTCTACTGCCACGAACAACGACGACGCACTTCAGAAACAATAAATAACATATTTTCTTAATTTGTGAAATAAAAAGTATGTTGTTTCTAGACTGGCAAACGTAGGCCTAAAACATAATTTACAGAATACCGATGGTTTCATATAATTTGGCAATAACATTCATAGTAATTTCCAATACGTTTGAATGTGTGCATACGCACAATGTACAAACACACGCAAATTATGCAACTTGGCGTTGGCGAGCGGCGAAAAAACGGCGAGAACCCAACTGATGCCACCTGTCGGTGGAATTTTGAACTGTCTGAAGCGCGGCGCAAGCTGTAACGAGCAAGATGACCTGAGGTCGGCGATAGCGTCACATTGTCCTGGCGCCAATTGAGTCTAACTGTATTGTAAGTAGGAATGTCAATAAGATCATAAATTAATATTTTGAAGTATATTAAACACAGAGAGGTCGATTTCATCTGATGTTCTTTCATTAATGTTGTATTCAAATAGGAAAACACACGGAACTACATGCGATGAATCGCTACCAACCATACAAGCAGTAAAGTAACTCTTTGTTAATGGTGACTTATATGTAGTAACGGCTAGTGACTTTTTTCAAAGGTTAAATCTTAAGTGCTCACTTTATCCCGAATGACCTATACCAGCGTGTCAGTGGCTGTAGCGTCAAATAGCGCACAACTCTGTACAGTTCTCTGCAACTTGTGACCTCCCTGGCAACAACATACGAGCCGCAACTGCTTATTTTACAGTGCTAATGAGAAAGAAAGTTACTGCAACAACACACGTATATGATTAGCGGGCAGAACTGCAATACGCTGAGAGTTAATAACATCTTGTAATTGACGACAACTTACAGGTACTAATCATAACGTTCCTCGCACATTTAAACAACTGAGACCTATTTGAGTTTCGCTTATTGGACGCCAGACTGAACTACAACTACACTGTAAAAAACTTCCTGAAATGTTTAGGAAGTTATTATCCCAGACGCAGTATGGGACAGTTATCATACTTCCACCTTGAAAATATGCAAACTTCTACACTTGTTACACTACAAGTCTGGTATCTTCAATATACATTTGACTGTTTGATAAAAAGGTTTATGAGTGCTACCATGGATGACTGGGAAACTATTCTACCATACCTACTTTCTTAGCGCTCCTATACGCACGTCTGGTAATTTACAAACGATTTTTTTGAGTGATACAGTATGTATACTTCACTGTTAACTTCTTTGAACGGTCGTTGTTTTGACGTGCTTTCGACGACTGCAAGTTAGTTATAATTAAGTAATAATTCATAGGAGTATAACCTGCTATCCATGAGTACGTTTCCAAGCTACACTTAGCTCTCTCTCTCTCTCTCCCTCTCTCTCTCCCTCTCTCTCCCTCTCTCTCCCTCTCTCTCTCTCCTTCTCTGTATATACATGTATATGTATGGATGTGTGTACACAAAACAAATGACACACCGTGAGAAGTATATTTAGAGGAAAAAAGAAAACGTTCAGAAGGAATTAAAGGATATAGGGCGATTCGGGGAGACCGAAACATTATCTTATAAAAAAAGACGTTCAGAAAAGTATTGAACTTAGTGGTCCAATGTGGCCGTAAAAGTGCAATAATAATATACTGTTGTATATTATAGTTAGACACGATAGTATATCGCAAAAATGTTTTTTTTTTTTTAACATATCCTTGAAAACGCTGTAGTTAATTGCAACACATATTATTGGGTGTTATACATCTAACACAACGTAGCTGTCTGCAGACCAATAACAGGTACAAAATATTACAATAGCGGGATTCTTATTGGCTCAGTCAAGTAGGGTAACAGCTCCACAGACAGGGTAAAGCCAGTAATCTTCTAGTAAACTGAAAGTGCGTTCAAATCCAGCAAACAGCCAAGTTTTCTCGCGATAAACCACCATCTCTAATTGTAGTATCTGTGCTGTACATTATGTACATACAAATATGGTAAAATAAAAAAAAAATATTGCTTTGCTGCGAAACTACTCTGCAGTGGTTCATATTTAAACACAAAAATGTTCTTCATCTTAAAATGCATGTTGTGGCGAACAAATAGTTTAGAAGAATGACAATGTACGTAGTTATCTGATACGCCTACAAGGAATGGTCGAGAGGCGCGATATCAAAACTGCGAGGGACGGTCGTGTTGAACGGAACGCCAGTAGTTGTTGAAGCTATTCCCCGACTACCACGGTAATGTCGGAGGTTGTCCGGGCGAGGACTGGAGGGCTGGAACCGCGAGAGGGTTGATTAGCATGGCAATTAGCTGTCCTTCTATTGGCGCAGAGTTCCGTCCACGGCTAGGGTCAAGTAACTGGCCGAGTATTGGGGGGAGGGTGAGTGGAGGGAAATTGAAAACTGAGAGATGCCGAAGCTGCGGTTCGTGGATTAAGGGTAGCTCTCTTCCCTGCAGTAGACCTTCCCCTCTCTCATTACTGGCACCCCCCCCCCCTCCACAACCAACTGTCCTTCTGCTCTCTCACCTCAACACTTCTATATGCTCCGTCCAGGCCCGCCGAAAGGCATGTACAATTTCAGCCGTTACTAGATTGTTCAAAAAGTGTGTGAGTGATATATTTTGGTCAGCGCTCAACATAGAGGTCTTCAGGGCTGGTGAGGGGTGACATGAGGTGAGTATGGAGCCTCGCCGGAACGAAAGATCGGGGTAAACAGGAGATTCACGAGAAAACCCGCCGACCAGTGGCACAATTTCCACACGTGAGAATGCGGGAATCAAACCCTGGTCGCCTTGGTGTGATTCGTAATAGTCTGACCACTCAGCCGCCACGGCCCTAGATTATTCGCGTGAGAAGGCCTACTCCCAGGTAACGAATACTGTACCTAGAACGTTACTCGTGTGTGTACTCATCATTCCAGGTTCACCGTTACTCATTGAAATATAATTTTCTAGCTGCCGGAAATGCCGAAAATTTATGTTTTTTGCGGTACTTAAGTACGAAAACCTTGGTACATAATCTTTTAAACGGCGTATAAGCATATGCAGTCAGGATCGTAGCTAAAGCGGGGAAGGGTGAGGGGGGATAGTAGTTATAACCCCACCCCCTTTTACTAATCTCTTTAGTTTTGAAGAAGGATGTTAAAAAATAAAAACAATTTTTATCAATATAATATGTAATGTCGTTACGAAAACTGCTGCAATAGCGCTACCTTGTACCTCGAAATCCCTATTTTCATATGAAGACCTCCAAGACACTCCCCTTTAATGGTATGGTCGGTTTTCATTATATTATTCTCAGGTTAAATACCAACCACCCTCCCCACCCCCCTCCGCCATTTCGTTACACAAATCCTGACTACACCATTAAGTGTAATACACCTTTATAGTTAATATTATGTTATAAAATGATATGGTGACCAGTGTATGTCTCATAGAGGGTAGTTGTCGGCTAGAAGACAGCAAGACATCAGTTCGCTGACTTGCGTCTAGAGGCTAGTGTGAGGCGTGATGTGTCGTCCTTGCTGCTTCCACACTTGAAAGCCTCGAAAACGCAAAATACGTCCGCCCAGCCGGTTATCTTAAGTTTTCTTGGCAACATTAAATTAATTATTTGGTATTTTTCCTGAGTATTTCTCAGCTTGTCGAGAAAGGAAAATTTCGCCAATAACCTTCATCACAAGCTATATTACAAACCCTCGTGTTTTCATTTGACCCACAGTTGAACGACTCTCCCTGGAAAACACTGGACCGTTAATAGTGCGTGGTAGATAAATAAACGCTGAAAACATCAATTGATTTTTACGTTTTTTTCGAAGCCAATATGGATAAAATACTCAATGGCAATCCTAGATAATGGTATTTGCCAACTTTATGAGTGAATATTTAGCCAGAATCACTAATTCGTTACACGTGATCTCTTGCGCCGCAGTTAAATACACGAGGTTCCGGCGTCAGAGATTGTGCCTCAGAAGTTCGTAACACTGGAAACAATTTTGTTTAAAATGTTGGCTAAAACAATTGTCTAGGATTGCTATTGTTTAATTTTCGCAAATTCGCTTCAAGAAACCTACAGTTATAGATCAATGCTTTTAGCGTTGAATTATGTACCACGTCCTCTTAACTAGCGACTGGACGTTTATCCGACAAGAGTTTTACGCGAGCAAGTTTTGATAATTCATGTGTACAGATAGTTGGAAATAACAAGGATATTACGTGCCAGCGTGTTCTGTAAAAGAGTACCGGCCTGCGCCTTGCTTCACTCGTAGATAATCAAGTGATACGTATCGATAGAGATGATGGTATCGAAGCGCGTCATTTGCCCTAAAAACCATTTGCCCTAAAGTCATTTGCCCTAAAATTTCCGTACAGTCCTACAGTCACTTGCCCTAAGCATCACATGGCCTAAACGTCACTTGCCCTAAAAGTCATTTGCCCTAAAAGTCACTTGGCCTAAACGTCACTTCACCTAAACGTCACTTGCCCTAAAAGTCATTTGGCCTAAACGTCACTTGACCTAAACGTCACTTGACCTAAACATCACTTGACCTAAACGTCACTTGACCTAAAAGTCACTTGCCCTAACAGTCACTTGGCCTAAACGTCACTTGCCCTAAAAGTCACTTGACCTAAA
>PNEQ01118726.1:6288-37818 GCA_003012365.1 Medauroidea extradentata
TTTTTTTTTTTTTTTTTTTTTTTTTTTTTTTTTTTTTTTTTTTTTTTTTTTTTTTTTTTTTTTTTTTTTTTTTTTTTTTTTTTTTTTTTTTTTTTTTTTTTTTTTTTTTTTTTTTTTTTTTTTTTTTTTTTTTTTTTTTTTTTTTTTTTTTTTTTTTTTTTTTTTTTTTTACACAGTTTAATTGAAGAGATAGTACCAGGTCAATGTATCATGTACTGAGAAAATTTCAGGTTTTTCGTGCCCCCCTTTTTCTCTTTTTATGAAATTGAAAAATAAATTATTGTTGATGTTATTTTCACATTAAACATGTTTACATTATGCTGGCAAAAATGGAGTAAGGCAACATTCCTGGCTTCTGTAATGTGTATTGTAGCACTAGTACCTGTAATAAGTATGTGTGTACACTGCAGGACCATACAAATAGTGTGCACAGGCTGATGGATTGGATTGTTCTGAAATCAGATGTCTTGCTACATCAATATTCACTATTACTGTTTCAATACATGGGTAAAAAAGGGTGACATACAATACTACTGCCTTTAGCAGCACTGAATGATTGTAAAAGATTCCTTTCAGCACTAAATTTGTATGGCAAACACTCTGCTATATCAAAGCGTAAACACAGTAAGAAAAATTGTTTTCTTTTGAGTGCCATCTCTCCAAGCCATTATAAATTATAGTGAAAGCTTGTGTCATCATTTAGTAGATAGTTCCTGATATTGCTGGTACTGTTTGTGTCAAACGTCTAGACGACTCGCATAATGCAAGGGTGTGGTAAGCAGCTTCAAGGGGGAAAGGGGTGGCTGAGGGAAGTTACGGAAGACGGCCTCCCTTTCTTCTTACGCTTTGTGCCATTCTGAGTACATTAGTTACTCTTTCTTTGGAGTATGGTTGTTCACAATGGAGCGTGGCGCTAAACACACATTCAGCATTCCTTTATCTTCGTTGTTAATGACGTAAAATTGTAGGATTGGTACAGAAAATTTCCAAAAGGCGGGCAGGCAGTGGATAGACTGCATACCAGTTTAGTGCATCTTGCATGTAGAGGCAGAGATATGTATAAAGTACATGCTTGGATTTCCCTCGGTGCTTGGCAAAATGCCTCAGGTTATCACCCGTGTGGATGTACTTTGTGCATCGAAGACATAGAAATGTGAAAGAGCTAAGGGCAATCCAGTTAAGCACATTACACCTCATCCTAACCTGTTACCTCTTGGCGCTAGGCACTGATCTGGATGTGTAGTTTTTTGCTGATAGATTATATGTATAAAACATTCAGTGGTAACATCATATTATGCCAGTATATGGAAGAAAAAGTTGCTCTGTACCAGTGCTTTTTAAAGACTCCAAGATAAGATGTTCGCACTTTGAAATAACTGTAAGAAAACTTATTATTTTAATTTTCTGCTACAGTAAGATAAGCTTTATAGGTCAGTGAAAGACATGTAAAATATTTTTTTAACTGAATGTTACTTTTTATACTTACATAATGTCCACAGTAATTCGATAATTTTTTTGACAAGAAAAGTGGGGTGCAGACATTGAGGGGGTTTCAGAAAAAAATTGTTGTGTAAAAAATTCCAGAGTACTCAATTATCCTAATGTACTCATCTATAGTGTGTTTTTTAAAAAATATAGGCAAGATTTCTGGTGTTGCAGAAAACATATCAAAAGGGCAAGGTAATCTCATTAATCCAGTCATGCATTGTTTTACTAATTGCTGTAAATAAGTAATAAATGTACAGATTTATCCATATTTACTTGTCTGTTGCATGCTCTTTTCTTAAAAAATAAAGGAAATGGTTTCGTGGGTTGTGCGTGAAACATAATAAAAAGCAGGAGAATCTCGTAAATCCATTCACATGCGACACCCATTAATCCATTCATGTGCGAAACATGTTGAAAAACACAGGTGTGGATTGTGAATTTTTTTTAAAGAACTTGTTTAAGGCTTCAAAAATAAGGATGCGGACATTATGCAAGTAAATACGTACTGTATTTCTAAGCAGACATCACTCATGCATGTGGAGTAGTTTTTGACTATCTGCTGACGTGCATAACGCTTGGTGGCCACGTTAACTTACTGTCTGTTGCACCGCTTATTGGGTAGTCTTGTAGTGTAGCACACTCGGTAAAACCAAAACATGCTGTTCTGTAGGTCGCAAGCGGAAGTGGTTCACAGTAGAAGATGCGCTCCAGCAGCTTTCGCTCCACAAACCGGTCCAGTTGAACTACCTCCAGTCGCTGCTCACAGGGGAACGCAACAACAAGGTCACCTGAGTAACCTTGCTTGTCCGTCATGTTCTCGCTGTAACCACTCAACTTGCACACTATAGGATGATATTACCTGCTCCCACTTAGCCATGTGTTATATTTTAAATTTTAAGAACTAGGTAATTATTACTGTAGATGCTGCCACCTCTGTATTAATAATCTGGGTGAGTCTACTGCCAATCTCTAGTTTTCAAAGGTTATTTTGAGTTTGATTACATTGCTGCAACTCGGGGAACATCAGCAGGTGTCGGCAACCTATTTTCTCGGCTGAATACTGCTAAAGAAAAGACTGTGTCTATTAAAAGTTGATTTTTTCTAGTAGTTGTTTAACTTTAAAATTCTTTTAGTCAATAAAAATGTGATGTGGGCCTAGACTAGTTAAAAAGAAGTTGCTTGCTTTGTGCATTATGTTTTACTACAGGGATCGACAGTACATTCACTGAATAATTTTAATATTGTATACAAATTTTTGTGTGGTTCTTCAGTAGTACTTTTCCTTCAAATTCTTTTGACAGGTGTTTGTCTTATTTAGGATAATTAATCATCCTGGTCCACTATTTATTTTCTGATAGGATTTGATTTTGCATCTCAGGTCTGATTAAATATGATGTTTTAAAGAAAGGTGTGCAAATTCTTTCTTCTGCATGCAAGTACTATTCAGGTTCAAACCGAAATTACAGTTTGTAGTAATTTTTTAAAAAATTACATTCGTAATTATTTTTGTTTCATGTTTTGAGTTTTTTTATACTTGGTGTCGTTAGGCAGCAAATGATGATTGTTCTCTTTCTTTAGAATTGTTTGTTAGTAAGTACCAACATTGTATAATAGCTTACGATCAGTATACATGGACATAATACACAATTTTTGTGGATTGTTACTAAAATATTACGTCAATATTATGTGTCAGTTTACACTAAAACAAATGCTGTTGATTGTCCTCAACGGATTGTAATTTCTTATTGTTCCTCATTGAAACAATTCATTGGCTTTTTTTTTTTTTTTTCCTGTACTGGTTTAAAGTTATTGTGTCTCTTATTTTATTAAATTTCCCAATGTGATTTGCAAAGTACAAAACATTGAATTTCAGCTGGCTGGTTTAATACTTACTTATAGAGGTAAATCAGATTTATTTGAATTTGTATGTTAAAATACATAGAGACATGAGTAAATGTAAAATATTTGAAAGTTAAATTAAAAGTAATGGTTTTGTACAGTTTTACCACCCAGAGAAAGTCAGTCTTAGTTTGTATACATAAGTAAAGTATGTAGTGCTTGCAAGATATGAAGTTATAGTTTTGAAAGTGTCAATTTACAGTTTAGAAAATACATTTTTAACTGCTAGATAAACTACATTGGTAAATTGGCCTTTAAATATGACGAAAGCTGTATTAGAACTTTTGCCACTATATCATTGTTAAGAGTGGCACATTGTGTTACAGACTTTTAAGTAGAGAAGTTTAAATACATTATTAATGAAGTTCAGTTTATCATGTAATGTTACCTTAAATTACCTGGTTTGCAAGAAAACTAGCCAGATTAAAGCATGGGGTAAATGAGAAGAGTAGCTACTTGTATACCGTAATTTACTGATCAAAAATGGTTGTACAGAGGTTAGTAGTAATCGTATGTAAAAAAAGATTTGTTAGGTTTAGTTATCTTACATTAAGTTATAGGTGGTTGATGATAAGTGAGCACGTTTGACATTTCCTTTGTCTAGAATAATAATTAAAAATTGTTATTCATTTTGACCTTATTCATTAAATTTTGAATTCAGTATAATCTATCAACTTGTTACTTTGGATGCTTTTTTTATATTTAAGAATGGCAGAAAAATTGTAACTTTTGTGAGAGGAGAAAAGTAACTAGTGCTTCAAAAGTGCTTATGGTATCCTGAACCACCTATAGTTTAGGTAACGTAACCTACTCTAGCCTAATCTAATCTAACAAAAAATTTTTGTGTAGGACTATGTACTTCTGATCACTTCAGAAACATTATTTGTCAATAAACTATACAGTGGATTCTGTGTGTATTGAAACGTAATGGATTGAAATATCTGCATCCATTGAGCACTTTCTGTGGCCCATTTCTTTATTTTACAGCATTTTATTACCACATCCATTGAAATCTCTCGTGTATCGAAAGTTTTTATTAGTCCCATGAGTAGAGTTACCAGACATTCTCTTTTACCCGGACATGTCCTCTTTTCAATGCCTCTCAAACTGTCCGGCCGGGTTTCACAAAAATGGGTCAAATGTCCTCTTTTTCAAGAACAGACAGCCAAGATGTATTTTTTATATGGTCTCTGTGTCACGAAATGTTTAGGAACGGTGCTGACAGGCCTCGCACTTATATACAACTTCTTTGCTTTGGAAATTACGCATTACTTTGTTCGTTTGATATAGATATGTTTACAGGAAGTGAGATTGTCAGCCTTTGTTGAATACTATTTTATGTTAGCTTTTTTTAAATTTACTCTACCAAACTACAAGATAATAAAGTAACTAATTTATACATTTAGATTAAGAAATTTTTATGTTGTACTTAGTGTTTTTTTAAGTGTCCTCCTTTTTTTTTAATGCTTTGAACAAGTATGTGTCCACTTTTTGGGTTACACTGATGTGGCTACCCTACCCATCGGAAACAGTGGATAGAGAATCCACTGTACCTCTAAAATCAATAGTTTGGCTGGTATACGATGAGTAGCTGCTACTCTTCACATTTACCAAGCATTATGCTGGTGTGCCTATAAAACCAGTGGCAAAAAGAAAGTGTGCTACATAAATAAAAATTAACTTTTCCAATGCATTTTCTCAAATATGTTCAGGAAATCTTTTGTGAGCATACATTATAGTGTGTGAGCTTTTTTCTGATACGTACAAAATTACTTAAAAATATATAGTAAGCGGTCATTCAGAGTTGAGAGAGTGAAATGGGAGTTGACAGTTCCAAGTATGGTGAGATTTTAAATTTTTCTGATGAATAAATTGTAAATTTATGAAATCAGCCCAGTGCACTGTAAAATTTTTAAGAAATTATGTTTGAGCTACTTTACTAGCTTTTTTGATTTTTACCTGTTCTAGGTTTTTGGAGGCTATACCTTTGTGATTGTACAATTTTTGCCTGAAAGTAAACTGTGTGTGGTGTTATTGTCCATAAGTTTGAGCAAAATTCTTGGATATTTTAAAAACACTTATCTCAGATAGAATCGTAAAAAGAAATATATTTTGAAAATTTTGCAGATTTAAATTATTAAGTTTGAAATCAGTTGAAATTTAATAATTTTGTGCTGAATTTTTAAATTTTAACTTAAGTACGTTGTTACTATAGGTACTACATTTGTTTGTAGGTTAAATATACAGAATATTTGTGTTGTTTGTTTACCTGTAATATACTTGCATAGTAATGGCTCGATAATTTTTATTTATTTCTCTTTCTATGATATAGCATTTTTTATATTAATTTTATGTTTTCAGAATAGTATATTGTAACTATGTCGTTGTGTTACTACACACCAATATTGGCAACTGCTGTGTTCAAACATGGGAGAGAAGTGAGGCATGCAATGCTAACACTCGTAGTGGCTTGGTGTGAGCAGCCAGAATCTTCAAACGCAGAATTTCTGTGCTAGTTATCATTAAGTAAATATTTTCTTACGTAGAAACACATGTTTTAAATACTGTTAGGGGTGCTAATAAAGTACAGTGTGTTGTGACAATTTCTGGAAAGTTGCTAATAGTGGTATGATATCATTTTGTTTTAACACTGATGGTAAAATACTCTTCGGCTTGTGCTATTCTGTGTACTGTATAAAAGGCAGCTTCAGTTTCCATGAGTACTTAATAACTGTACCTAAGTAAATTCATATTTACATAAAGGCATTGTGATTGCCGTGTTAAACAGTTAACTTATTCCTTGAAACCAAAGATGGTCTTTTTTTTATTGGCAATGCAGGACATTGAATTTGTATTAATTTTGAATGAATTGTAATTGATTATTCTTTTACATTTAATCATTTTAAATGTAGTTTGCAACCTGCAGTACAGTATTTCTTTCAGTTAAGTTTGCCTTGTGGTTTGAATTCTAGTTTTTGTCATTTGTATTGGCAGTTCTGGTGTGCAGATTTTTTCATGGAATTAGCAGGAGTGTTTATATCTACCACAAGAGATTTCTGCATGAAAATAACTCAGTTCAGTAGACTTGTCAAATTGCTCAGTTTAAAAATAGCTTATGGAGAAATTTGTTCATATACATAAATATAACAGCCTTCAGAACTGTTCAAAACTGGAATTCTTACGTATGACAGGTATGATATGCTGTGTTTCTGCTTAAAATTTTTTTAATACGTTGTTTGCATTACTTAAAATGGGCAAGGAAGACTGCATTATCACACACAGCAGTGTGCTATTTCATTATGTACTGGTTAGGTGAGAGTAGGTATTTCTTTTTGGTAATTGTGTTCTGAACTCGGTGACGCTCTCTTGTGTTAACGTGACATACGTAAGTACTTGAGCACCAAGTGGTGGAGGAAATTCCAGCTAGACCAAACACGTTAAGGCATTACAGCCATCACTCTCTGTATCTAGTCCTTTCTATGTTGTTTTGCTTTGTAATGCTGTTGATAGGTAATTAGCATGTAGTGTTTATGTGTGTACGATCGAAGAAACCTTTAAGAATGGCAAACAAATGGGACTTAAGACAGTAGTTTTATTTTTTGTGGCCACCCAAAAGTAGTGCAGTGATACTTTGTTTCAGGTTGTGTTTCATTACAGTATTAGATTTCCAAATTATCTTAAACATGTAGAATTTGTTAAAATTACATACCGTAAACCGGGGTTGCTTTTTCTCTGCGAAGTGTCTTTGGCCTGATCAAAATGTTGGCTTTTATGTAAGGTATTGAAGAAAATTTCAAACTTTGAATACATTGATGATTGTTATATATTTTGAACACTCAGGTCTAGCTATCTAGTTATTTGACCAATTACTGCAGTGCTAATATAGTAAGTGTGCCAGTCACATTGCAGGCCCGAAGTAATCCTGGTATACAGTACTGTACTTAAGGTTTCCAGAAACCTATTTTATGACTGGGAACTGCTGACGTAGGATACTGTTTAGTAACTTTGGTACAAATGTCTAATAAAAGCGTGGTCATGCAGTTTTTTTTTTTTACTCTGTAAGCTAGCCAGCTTCAAAATGGACAACGAAACAGTAAAGAGAGGATCAGACTGTACTACGAGACACACTGATCCATTAGAAGCACCAAATACTGTATTGTACTAGTTAATTTTGTGAAACATCAAGGGACTTGTGTAAATAGGTACTGTAACGTGAAGGGTTAAAAGAGTTGTTGTTGTAAAGTGTTTACCTTAAATTTTCAATATGTGGGTGTGGGCATTTGATATGTCTGTGTACGTACGTATAACAGGTTGAGAGGTTTAATTTAATGTGCTATGTTCCCTTGTGCAAGCTTTGTCAAGGATTTAACACCTGCCTTGTGCCCCTATGTGTGTGTATATATGTATTTACTCAATTTGATTGGCCAATCATTTAATATGTAAATATTTTTGTAACTTTTTATACTTTTATGTTAGCTAACAAGAAGTGTTGCTGACATATTTATGCTGTATATTTATGTATTTATATTCACAGATGTGTGGTATTGTATGAACTGCTTGTTACGGCAGGTTCTGTGCTCTTTGTCGAGAGTTTAGGTTTGTGGTGTTCCATACGGTCCACATTTTTAATTGTGGAGCAGTATTTTTGTCTTGATGCTTACGACACCTATTAGGAAAGAAGGTTTATTTATATTATGTAAGATTACCTAGCTTCATGAATTTTAACTGCTTCTTTTTGCAATGTTTTGTACGTAACTAATTCAATTTCTTTCCTTTGCCACCCTTTCCCAATCTTTTCCCGCAGTAATTTTTGAATGCTGTACTTGGATATAGCCATTTCGTTATACAGTTATTAAATGCTGCTTCACAAGTTGACAATTATTTTTGTTTTTATTGAATTTGTTTAAACATATAAGGTAAGGTGGGCCATGTATAAAAATGCTACCTTGTTTATATGTGTGCCTTTACGCTAGTAAAAAATGTAGTGTTTGTTGTGACCATTAGTACGAACAAAAATATTTAGTTCGTGCTTTAATCTTTATATATAGACAGTTAACAATGTGAGCACTTCGGAAGCCCTCATTACTATTTTCTTTTTAGCTAAGTCGTATTTTTATTACCCTTTTTTAGTATAACCACATCACCCTAAGTAATGTCTTGAGGCTGAAACCAAAATGAAATAAATTTTTCAGTTACTGTTTCAAACATTATTGTTTTCAAAATTGCAGACTACCACTGACATCGTGTTGGCTAGTGCTTTAAAATAAAACAAAAACTTTGATCACAATTGCTTGAGAAAGTGCATGAATGGTTGCGGGTGATCCTTCATGTTCATGCATTCAATTTTCATATCTCGGGCATTATGTCTCAAACTCCACTTTTGTTGGGCTGCTGTGCGTAGGCCGACAAATTACTACCAGCTCCTGCTGGCAAAATTAGTGACCATTATTTGAATGTTCTAAGTTAGATAGCAATCTGAATCACGATTTGTAGCACATAAGTAGTTTTAATAAATCTCTAGAAAACAATCTGTTTCTAGAATTATAAAAGCCAAGTTCAACTTCATATCGTCAGCTTGCAATTAAAACCTGCAGAAGGGCAAAACCAGACATTACAGAATTTTTACATTGGTCACCATGAAGGCAAACCTAGCAGCTGTAAATTACTTCACAGAGAACATATTTAAATACCCATAGATTATCATATTATGGAAGAGATGTTCCCCGTAGAATATTTTAACAAATTGATGCATTGTATTTTCCTCAAAGACGTTATAGAAGAACGAGACTTTTACATGGCCAAATTGAATGCTGACACATTACAGCCGAAGATAGGGAATTGTGTACTTTAGCTAGGGTGGGTAGAACAATTTTTTACAACAAAATGTTGGTATAGGACATAGCATGTTACGGGTTGCAATATGGCCACATTCAACTTGGTCACATACAGAGATATGCCGCAAGCATTGGTCTTTCACCCCTTGAGTTTCCTGCGATAAGCTTTTGGGACTATTATTTATCCTCCTAGCATACCTAATTTAACACTGTCAGTAGACTCTATAACAAGTATAAGTTTGTTGGTAGACAGTTTGAAAAATTGTTAAATATACACGTGTATCACTAGTGAGTCAATTAAAAACTCTTGGTACGTATGCCTTAAACTAGCAGAAATCAAAAGAAATAATTTGTCTGTTCAAAATGAAACCTATGTTTTAAAATTTATTTTCCAATGTTGTTTCTGTCGTTTGACTCTCTGAAATCTTGGTACTGAGAGTTAATAATGGCACAAAAAATGTAACTGAGTTGTGTAGTAACAATATTTTGTTAAAAGTACAGTATGATGAAATGTGGAATGGAAGGAATAAATGTTTCACTGTGTATCATTAATATCTCTGCTATTATAAAGCACACTGCAGATCAACATTTAGGCCTTTTTTATTAGCTGTAATGTTCAATAATTTAGTAATATTTATATTTGTACGCTTTTGATGTTACCATTATCTAGAGATGGACTAGCCAATTATTAAAAAACCATATCCAGCTGAATCAAGCCTTCCTAAGTTTTATTGCACCTGTCTCTTGTCAGCTGTTAAAATCTACATGCATGCTCACTTTGATAGTTTTGTTGAAATCATTTGAATGATTTGTTTGTCACATACCTCAGTCAACAAAGTCATTTGAAGTAATGTATTGTTTAGCCATACGTTCATATTATGCACATTAACGTGCTGCTCTCACATGTTAAAGCAATACTTGCACATAATAATACACATTTGTAGTATCGTCAAAACAATTTGCCTTAAGATTGAAACCTTTTGTTAATGTATTTAAATGTAACTCAATATATTGCATTAAAAACAGTTTTTTTTTTTCGTTTCGTATTTACTTTAAAAGGATTTGTGAAACCGACATTATTATTTACCTATGTTTCGCTAAATCAGTTTTTTACTTGAGTTTCACAACTTGTTCTTTTAGGTAATAAACCCACGTCACTTTGTAAGTGCACATTAACTCTTTCGTTATAGTATTCTTTTTGTGTTGTGTGCTTGTCGGTTGCATACATTTGTTAAAAGTATGTTTTATCAACACTCCAAACCAAAAACAATGAATAGACAAAACATGTCTTGCGTAATGTAAACAGAACATAGATTTTGGAAGCAGAAATATAACTCCATGGCATTCCGACTACTAGCATTGTTCGTACACATTTAACCTTTTCAAACACTTTGACAATAATAGACTTGCTAACTGCAATGTAAGCATTTTTTCAAACCCTAGTTTTTAGTTTTCAGTAGGCTTTGTAATAATTACCACAAGTTTTCCAAGTGAATGATGTGAAAAGCTTGATTATCGAGCCGAGGTTCGACAAGACAGTGATGTTGGCTCAAATTTTGAGCAGAGTTAAACAATTTCCCTCAGCCCACAATTTTCGAACCTTGACCAATGACCATTCTCTACCATTATCACACTCTGTAGAATGGAAAATGTGGAATAAATATAAACAGATAATGGCCAACTGGTAACTACAATTAACAGCACAGCAAGTTCACATATCACTTGTGATTTGCCTCAATTAAACAATGTTCCACTAGTAACAATTCTTATGATTAGCCGAACAAATGAAAAACTGTTGTTCCCATGGGGCATTCAAAATTTTGATGGGTGATTCAAAAGAGTTGTCTTAAAAGCCATAAGGAGCTTGTCATTCACGCTGCAGTCATGTTACAGGCACTAGGCGTAGTGTTTAATGTGTGATTATAAATAATTTGAATGTCAGCAAAACAAATATCTGCAAGGAGCTTGGAAGACAGTTTGCATATTCAAGATATACAAAGTTCCGTAAGTGTTGTAATACAGTAGTTTTCAGTAACGTTGTTAGTTAAATAAATGCTATATTTATTCAAGGCTAAAAAATTGATGTTAATATATGTCTGAATGTTTTAATAGGAAACTACAGTAGTTCCTGAGCTACTATCTGCAAATTTTGGTGAGGTTATGTACATTTTCAGTAATGTTGGCTAAGTTTTGTCAAATTTTTACTTGTATGGACAATAGGCTAAAAAATTTTTTGGAAGTCTACATGTGTAAAGCAAGTTTGTATTATTTGTGTATATAGACAAAGGTTAGTACTGTACTTAACATGCAACATAATCATTTATTGACGTAATTTTTATTATGTGCAGAAAATTTTGAAGGGGAAATATGAACTTGTGGATCTTTACCTCACATATGAAATATGCTTTGCTGTCAGAAAATTTATTAATACTTTTTATGAATTATTTGTTGGCATTTAGTAAAATAAGCAATATTAATGTTTGAAAGAACTGTTTGATAAATATAGTTTATAGAATATATATATATAGTAGAATAGTTTGAAAAAATATTTCCGTATCAAAATTTAAGGCCTTACGTACATGCATTGGTTCCTTGCAGAGCTTTAGCTGTACATGATATGTCACAACTTTTTAAATAATTTGTGATTCTGCTTACAATGTGTGTTGCCTATTTCATGAAGGTGAAAATAGTTAAAACTGGTATTTTGAGTCTTTCGTAAACAAGAAAATTCTGCTGCTCAGCTTTTCTTTAACTTTATTGTTACTGGGGTGCGGCAACTGTCCCACGATGGGCGCCAAAAATGTGACGCGGCGCACGTTGGGCAGACAAAAATTATGAAGTTCCACAGTGCCCCAAGATGGGCGAACAAAAATGTGGCGCGGCAAAGCCCCAATGCCACAAGTCCACGACTAGCTCAGCGGTACATTAACGAATCAAAGGCGTGGGTTCTTACAACGTAGCTTGAGACAAAAAATGAAAACGGCAAATTTTGAGATTTATTAAAAGACGTTACTTTTCAATCTTTTACAGTACTACTTAAAATTTTGACTGCCAGGAGGCACTCTTTGAGCAAACCGAAGAAAAGTTTACATTCACAAAAAGTCTATAGTCCGTTGATTACCAAAAATTTAGACCCCAACTTCACAGATAAAGAAGTCATGGCCTACTAATGGCGCAGAACCCTATCGGTTCTGCTTCCATCCTCCCTCAACTCTCACAAAACCGTCTCTCGCGCCATCTTGAACACGACCCAAAGCACCACGGTTGCCTATCACAACACACGACTGTCTTGGCCTACATCTTGCCAACTACTCAGCTGCCCTTCGCGTGCAAGCTACCGGTGTTGCCTGTCAGTGGTGCCGCCCCGCGGCCATTACAGGAATCAACTAAAATATGTAAAGTTTTTTCATAATTAAAGAACATTTTGATTTTGTAATATTTGCATATAATTATAAACATTAACATTTTAGTTTTCAAACCAATTATATGCACATGTATTGAGTATTAACTTTGTTACTAGCTGAAAGGAGCATCAATTTTGAAGTGTATGCGGCAAATCAGCTACAATCTGTAATTTTATTGGTTGCAACCAAATATGGCGGCAAATTCTTAACGGTCATCTTTATAAGTCGGTTTTGCACTGAATTAAAGCAACTTTTCCTGGAAAGTGTTAATTTTGATTGATATCTCTGTCCCTTTCACACTCCAAGCTTTAATAATGAATTAAATATAATTTAGTTAAATTCAAATGTAAACAATTTTAGCCAAAAATACATATTGAAAATTTACTAAATATAAATAGCGTATTTTAAATAAACATTAACATTACTAAGCAAACTGTTATTTTTACTGTTATTTATTTTTCTTCACTCCATACACACCTACAAATTGTTGGTAGCAATCAGTGTGTGGAGTACGTCAAACATACAGTTTATCACAAAACTAAATTAACAATTCCAAATTACCAAATTAAAATAAATGTTACTAATTTTAGCAGAATTAGTTCACAGTTACTGAAATTGATTTTTTTAAATATTAATAAATTTCCACTGACGTGCTGGCTTTTAACAAATAAATTACAAATAGTTCTTAACAAAACTCTCAGATACCATTGTTAGAATGACCATGAGGCCTACATTATAAGTGGCAACTAAATATGAAAACAATATACTGTAAATACCTGTAAAAATTAATCTGGGGCCTGGGCCATGCTACTTTACATAGAGGTAATTGTTTGATAAAACCAGACAGACAATGGGAAGACTTGTATGTAGTGTCTGTGATGTACCTATTACCCTCAACCCTCCAGTAACTCAAGGCTTCGTACACGTTAAATATCTCCAGTGAGGTGAGGTTCTCAATGTTTACATTTTTTTTTTTTTCCGTTTGTTCGTTCACTGGTCATATATGTCTATGCCTACTTATACTTCACATGTGGAAATACGTTTTCATTTAAAAGTAGGCATTGATTTGATAACATCATAAAATTAATAAAGCAGTAATTGCAAGCAACCTTTCAGACTCCAAAATAGTAATTCTGTTCATTAATTCTTTCACTCAGGCAAAATGGTTAGATTTGCTGCAATGATTTTTGTTATACGACTGATGTGGATTGACTGGAAAATTTACGTACATAGGTGTTCGTTCTGCAACTGCTGATATACTGTGGCTTAGAATTTGCTTTTAAAGCAAGATTCCAATTTGTTGATACCCACAATTGGTATACCTTCATGAGCCTTCTCTGCACAACTGTGTTACACGATAGCAAGAAAGTTTAATCATGTAATGATCGTAGCAGTCACTTATTTCTCTACGTTTCTTGCAGAAAAATGTATTTACAGTAACTTCTATCCCTCTTGCTCCTCCTGTTCCATATAGTACAGTATTTTGTAGCTTTTTACTTTATTTTCGACTAAATAAAATTTTATCCAAGTGATTTGCTTGGGGTTGTTTGCTGTATATGACAATTTCTGTTGAAAGAGTATTTGGAAGTTGAATGTGTGGAACTGAAGAACTGCCCGGTCCTTTACAAATAAAATACGTAGTACATTTTTAAAAAAATGGGCTACAAACGGCCCACAAAAATTAATTAAGTCTGATGTTCTTTGTTAAAAGTTTTATGAATCGATCACCTACATTCGATTTGATTGTGTGCGACATTATTTGTGTTGTTATCGATTGCTTTCCTATAACTTATATTTCTGATAAAGTTTTGTGTGCATTATGCTATTGTAAGGTGTAGAATATGACTTGGTAGAAAATTTTAAATTAACATCAATAAGTTTTTTAATTTAATTTAGCTTTAAAAAATTTTAGGAAAAATTGCTTTGATTTGACGAGTCAAATAAATTAATATTCTTCACCTTACAGTATGGCAGTTAAAGGCAGCAAACGTTTTTTTAATAAATAACTGTGGTAAGTTAATTGAAGAAAGTGACTGTGTTTCATCTTTTAAGATAACAGGTTATCAGTAGAAAGTCTGGAGCTGACTGTTGAAATGAGATGGGGAAATTTGTGGCCTGAGGGTCAGCACAGAATTAAAGTCTGTTGGTAACCAGTTTTACATACATAGCAGTAAGCTTAAAGTCCACCTCTGTTTTGGTTATACTACCCATCTTATGGGTGCTATTTCCTTATTATTTTTACATGCAGAAGACACTTTTTTTTCTAAAATGTTTATATTTATTTACAGAACTTAGACAGTATCAATGGAAATAATCTGAAATGTTGGCTAGATATTTTCATGTAACATGTGTGGCAAATAATTTTTAATATTTGGGGTGGTTTAGCATTTTTCTATGAACGTCTGTGAACTTACAACCTAGTTTGTGAATTTGAATTTTCTGTAGTTAGGTTTTTCTCTAGATGGTAATAATGTGTTCCTGGTAAAAAATTTTTGTTATATGTATTCTACATTCTGTGCTGCAGCCATGCATTCAAAAGTTGTTGGTCATGTTGAATGTCTAGTGCATCATAGCTAACATCACCACTACTTGTTATAGTTTTGTGCGACGTTTTGGCTTTATGATTGTTGACTGAAATGGTTATTTTAGCAGAATCCATCTTTTTTTCTTGTACATAGTTATTCAGAGATTAACAATTTTATTTACACATATCATATTTCAGCATGTAATGGATGTGTATCTATTCTTAAGCATAAATTGTAAGCCATATACACATTATAGTTGTAATTAATCCAATAAATACTGTACTGAGGTGAATCAAAAAGTTGCTTGAAGAGTGGTTGAAGAGCGATTTTTTTTTCTCTCTTTCCGGTGCTGACACCACAAGTGTTAACAAGTCTGAAAAACTTTATGCCAAGGAAGTCTTAACTGTATGCATCTCTTTACAGTGCTTGTATTTTTAAAATAAACACGTGAAAATGCTTTGTGACTAAATTATTTTTTATTTTAATTTTCAGATAAAAGTCTTGTAATTGTGTTTACCTAAACTTTGTCATGATGTTACGTGTGTCCCGAAGTGGTGGAAGATCTCTTTACAAGTGTGGGAAATTAACAAAAGCCGTAGAGCTTACCGGTGTTTCAAAATGTGTCCTGCTGCAGAGGATATACCAATTTCAGTATCTCTGTCTACCTGCCTGTGGTGTGATGTATACCAAATATATAAGGTGCACTGGAATTGGCAAGAGTGAAATATTATAAGTTCCCATAGCATTATTTAAACTGTTACAAGCTACAATCACTGCAAAGTTTGTGAGACTTTTAAAAGTTTTAACACGTCACAGGAATGAACATAAGTTTTTGGTGATAATATTGGATCAATGCTGCTACTGACCATTGCTTGCAGTGATGCAGAAACAGGAAGTACAGGAGTAAATTCTGTCTCCCCCTCCCTCCCCCAATTTTGGAGTGGGGTTACAATACATTTTTGTACCATCAAAAATTAGTTCTGTGTAACTATAGTTAAAACTTAAGCCCACCACTGGAGGGAAGAAAGAAGGGGGGAAGTTATAACTTAAAAGTTCAGGCCATCTTTTGTTTACAGGGAGAACAGTTTTCAGTGATTTTAGCGAGTTCTAACATTGCACACGCATAAGTGGTGCGTGTTAGAGAATGGTGAATTTAATTCTTCTAGAGTTATTTTCACTCCTTTCCTTCCAGGTTTAATAAGAAGGAAAATTAAGGGGACATTAATAGGGTTGAGGGGAAGCTACGCTGAAAATTTCACGTTTCTAGGTCCAGAGGTCCAAACAAATGTGTATGTGCATGAACACACACTGAATAATTTTTTAACATTGTCTTTTGATTCAATTAATTGCAAATATCTTACTTTTTAAATATTCTGTTTGTAATAGTAACAAAACTTTCCACAAATTTTTATGATGTTCTATATGAGGCAATTTAATACAACCACTTTCTAATTAAATATCTTGTGTAAGTACAGTACTTTAATTTTATTTATAATTAATTGCTTGTTGTTTGTGCCCTTGTCTTTCCTGTGTGAACTCTCCTCTAGGGGGATTATCTAGGGGCATTATCTCGCCGAAGCCAACCTCTGTTGATTTACTCTACACCAAGAGGCTTATTTCAAACTAATTTATTCTGTCTGTTTGCACAATTTGTTCTGTTTAGTACACTAGAGGGTCTCCGGGCCCTCTCCTTTAGCTGGCACTCTGCACCGTTCAGTGTAACCTACTTTGTGCTATTTCGCTGTGAGTAAGCCATTCTCAAGTTCCCACGTATGTTTTATTGATTTTCTACTGCTCGTCCTAGTAATGTTTAAGATACTGAACCTTCTTCCTGCTTTTTACACTTTTTATATAAGTGGTGTGTTAGTGGCCTACAACTCGCAGGGTAGGGCGTGGCACATCACTTCCTCTTCAAAAATTCACGGTGCTTCATCTAACACTGGTAACACAGTTCTCGCCCCGTGGCTTTTGGTGTTACGACTCTGGATTAAATCCTCATCTCTCTACTATGTGGGTTTCTTCTGTTATTCCTCAGCATTGCTAAAGCCCTGTATGTTCCCAGCATGCCGTGCCACTGCACCCATATTCTTTCCAGCGCTATGTAATGCCACTAATTCACTGCCTCAACCATCACCCTTCGTCCTAAGGCTCATCATGTGATTATCATTTGCCAAAGGTCTATGCTAATCCAGCAGCATCTGTGGGTGAAGTTATGGTCAAAGTGCAACACTTTACTGCATGCATTCGAGTTGACGTGGTAAGACATCTTCATACGAGAACTGTACTTTGTTGCGAGATGGATCCCCAACAAAGCGGGTAAAATTAGTCGTGCTGAAGCGACGTAAAGAGTAAACTGAAACCTGGTATTGGTGCTCATGTATGTAATTCAAGTAACCTCTCCCAAGAGTTGGGAGCACTGGTACATTAAATCGCCTGTACTAATTACACAAACTTATCCCTGGAATAGTTTAAGTAATTTATTACAAATAATTAAAGTTCAAATATTTCTGCATCAACACTGCGTGGCATGAATACTGCACTTGTCAGTTAAATAATCAAGTTAAATAGGCGATGATGTCAAAACTTTCCATTAGTATAGAAAAATTATAGAAATTGCAAGTTTACTATTCACCTTAAAAACACTTAATGGTTTGTGTATCCGGTGTAGTGTGTCACTTTGTATCTAATTATGTATGTTAGGACTTAACTTTAGAAGCTTACGTCATCGCAGCACTTGCTGGCGAGGTGCTGCCTCAAATTGCTCGAGCACCACTTGCTAGACACAACACTTTGAGCATTTTATAATTTCGAAAGGAAATATTTTAGTAACAACTTAACTTTCTCGCATCACTATTTTAACCAGTCATTGGAAGGAGCTAACTGAAATTAGCATGCTCCTTATAGTGAGCTTCCTTTTTTTTTTTTTTTTTTTTCCACGTGGAGCTCAGTTCTTTTTTTATTTAGTTGTTTCCGAGGGAGCTTCGCTTCTTAATTTGTAGCGACAGCTCATGTGAGTATGCTGCTTTTACGCTGGTAATCTCGAGCAAATACCATGTAATGTCACTTGTCTGCGCTTCCATTTTCTCTCTAACAGTCCGCCCAGCTGCATCACCACCAGTGGCGACTTCAGGCATGAGCAAACCGGGCAACATTCCAAGGCCTGCACCCTTAGGACACCCCATAGTGGCAGACTCACAGCTGCTGGGTAACTGATCGGCTTAAATAATACCACTGTCGGCAACCTAGAATCACCACACTTTGAGTAGACACTACAGGCACAATAAGAAAATATAAAACAGAGGTGGTTATTTTTTAAAATTTACGCTGAAGTAGTGTGTTAAATAGTCGCTACGGTATCAGTTTTACGCTTACGGCTGCTTTGTCACCTAAAAGTTAGTATTTCGCTACCATATTTTTTGTTCAAGAATGCCAATCACTGAAAACTAGCAGAATAAACTTCAGCATATCTTATTCTTTGACATCGTGATGTGGGTGCGCGACGTATCAGAAGGTTTTTACATTGTTCACTCTATTTTTTAAATAACTACATTGTGTTTTGTTTGCAAGTAAAATTGACATCCTGTGATTGTGATACCAGTACAAAATTGGGCAGCACAAAAAGAAAGAAGAGCGACAGAAAAAAGGAAGTTCAGCAGCAATTCCATTCCCGTTCTTTGAAAAAATATTTCAAACCTAATGTTGGAGTTAGCAGCAGGTAGGTGGTTCTCTTCAAGAATTAACAGTATCGACTGGAGATCCAGGACCTAGCAGCAATGACAGAACTGACAGCAGAGGCATTGTATTCACTGTCGCAGCCACCAACAACACTGCCATCACCATCACCACCGGGAAATGAGGAGATTTATAAGGTAAGTAAGACTCCAGCATCTGATATGAGTGATCTATATTTTTGCCCAAAACAATTAAGTGATGTGGTATTGAGTAGGATGATTCGAAACTGCCATATAGTAAAAGTGTAAAACAAAAGTTTCCCAAAAAAATTAATGTGGATGTTATTTCAACTAGTTCCATTACACCAGAATTTTAGTAAATGGTGCTGAACAAGATAGGTGAGGTTTGTTTTATTCTCTACCAAAATATGCAGTTAATTGTGATGCAACCGCCTGCTGAATTCTAAACTGTCTTTGACACATTGCCGCTATCGCTTGCGCCACAGACTTAGTTCAAAATTCCACCGACAGGTGACACCAGAGTTAGGTTTTCGCCGCTTCACTTGCTGTGTTTGTCCATTGTGTAATAAATATGGGTTTCTGATGAACACATTCAAAAGTATAGAAGTAACTGTTTATGAATATCATTGCTAAATGAAGTGAACTCATTAGTAATCTATAATATTTTTTACGATCTCCAGCGTAAGCATATTAAATTAGAAATAGCATTTTTTTTTGTTTTCCCTGTTTCAAACATTAAGAAAGTTATTTATTGGTTTTGTTAATTGTGTTGTCGTTCAGGGCAGTATGCTTAACAGAACTTGAATTCTTGAATTGCACGTGCATGTGTGTTTATAGGGACAGCTATGAATTACAAATTAATGTACTATGCATGCATTTACGAGATCAGTAACGGCAGTAGTGTGTGTCGTATGTCGTAACGAGAGTCAATGCAGAGAAAACAGTGTTATAAAACGTTAACAAGTAGGTATTTATAACCAAGATTATTATTGAGACGGAAATTTTTTGGATTTGCTCAAGCTGATTGCTAGGTTTGATCCAACTTTGCAAGATTATCTAAACCAAGGGATGAACAAGTCTGTTGTTGAAAATCACTACCTTGGAAAAAAATTTTCAAAATGAATTCGTTGTACTTTTAGCCAGACATGTTAAAGTTGAAATACTACAAAGGATGCTGAAAAACGGGTACTATTCAATCATTCTAGACTGTACTAAGAGATATTTCTCTGATTGAGCAGCTGACTCTAATATTGAGAACTGTAAGCACAGATACTGGTGGAATTGAACACTTTGTAGAGAAAACTACTGGTTAGGGGTTGGCTGATTTTATTGTCATCGAAAGAATTTTGTTTCGATAGTATATGGCCGTCTGAAACGTTGCTACAACGTAACAGCCAGACAAATAAATTCACAGTAACACTCCTGCGACATTGACAACATTTGGAACATTGACACAACGTTTCAAACAGGCTCGCAACCAAATTGAAACAATGCGACTTAGCAGCAACGTTTCTACAACTAGGCATGCTGTATGGGATCCAAGTAATTTTCGGCAATGATGTGTGGTGTACTGCTTCTGCGATTTTCAAATCAGGAAAAAACAGTATCGAAACACCCTCCAAGTTTTATTGCCCATGAATGTTATAAGCTCCGCGAAAAATACTGCTAGCTTAATTTCCGCGGTGTGTGCAAGCTTTTAATGTTGATACAACAAAGTCAGTTTTTTTTAAAAAGAAAAAATAAATTGCTCTCTGGCTAGCTACAAAAACAACTTTCAATTTTGCATTGTTTTTGTAAATCGAATTAAGTTCTGAAATAAAATAATTATTATACATTTTAAAGTGTAGTGCATCAAATTAAAAAAAATGGATTTAGTTGAAACAATTGTGTCAAATTTTTAATCGGATGAAAATATTTTAAACTTATTTTCCTAGAATGTGCTATGACTGTACAAATATGTATGATCCAAGGACTGGTCAGGAGGACGGTATGATTGGTAACGCTGCGTCTACCCCAGGGGGAGGCCGCTCAGACTACTCTACTCGCACACCGTTGGATGTCAGCACATGACGTCACGCTGCAGACAACTGCATTGTACGCCACGCTACACTGCACTGATGACAGATGCAACTTGTCACTCAACTTGTGCCGTTGGCGACGTCACTTCAGTAAATGTACCAAAATTTCATGACCTGCTCTAACACACTGTGGCGCTTCCTATGGACTTGACGCGGACCGTTTCGCGTCTCCTCTAATGAAACCTGTTGTGCGCACAGTGCCACCCATTGAGAACGGCCGAGGCAGCAGCACCGTCTCCACATATCGGAACACACCCGGCCACATGGACCCAAGAGGCGGCGGCATCCAGGCGCCACTCCTCTGATGCCGGGTAGTGCCAGTGTGTGTGCCAATAAGTCATGTGCACTATCCATCGGTGGGAAAGTGCCCCGTTGCCTTAGTCCACCATGATAACACTTTTACAGATGTCGTGTGCTCCAGCAACACCAGAGTGAAATACGGAACGTGGATTATACCTACACAGTGGTTCAATTCCGATGCCAGGAGTAACATTAAATTCAATTTTAAACTCCGTTATAAAATTATGTCGGGCTTAACCGTTAAATTCGTAGAAACGCCCCTGCACCTCGGACTCGCCCACGCGGCGAGCTTGACCACGTGGTGTAATACAAATAATTTTAAAAGTAAATTTAATTGTTTTTCTATTCTAAAGTGATGTCAGTGTTTTGTTGTGCCTTCAAAATTAATATAGAGCTGAAATTTACTTGGTCACAAACTAATACGGCATAATAGTATAAATTACTTAAAATTTGTAATATTAAAATATTAACATTCCCTGAATACATTTGGGAATCTAAACAGAGAGCATAATAATTTAAAATTTACTGACTCGTTATTCTGTGTTTTAAAAGTGCAGTTTGTGTTTTGACGAACATTTGGCGCGAACCTGCTGCCGACGCAGGGAGCATGCCAAGTGGCAGTTGGCAATAAGCTACGTTCCAAGGCGGTCGGCTTCGTGTCGCTCCGGCACCATCTCGTCTTTGTTCAATTTTTTTGTGTATCAATAGCGTCTTTAATTCTCTGGAACATTTTCTCTTAATTAACTTCAGTGCTGGAGGAACCCCTTCGCTGCTGGAACTCATTGCGCCCAGGGGCTTCAGTATTCAATTTATTTCTCTATCTCTAGCCCAAGTGGCTAGCCTTTCACATGCAGCTTCACCAACCGGATGCGCTAGGTCCAGACCTGCTTTTGTTGCCGCCATTTGAGTTACGGAGACGTTCCAATAAAGCTTCACACCCGTAAGTAACGTGGTCTTTATTGGCTTGGCGCTTCACAGCCTTAAGGTTCTGGGGTCCTCAAAACCCGCAGATTTTATTAAGTGTATTGTGTATGCTCAGCATCGGGGTCCAGGTGCCCTATATATGTGGCAAGCGCTTTTGTTGTGTGCATCGAGGCGTGGGGAACACCTAAAGAGTCCCCTGCGAAACACATCGAACGGGAGGGAATTTTTAACAATGTGACCATCGGCCGCACGACCTAGCTCACAGAGGTGCTCGTCCCTTACTCAAGACGAGCTGGCGCAATCTGTCCTCGCATGTCATTGCTGTGCAGGATGAATTCTAATACTCTCTTCACCGGAGAGTTATAAGTCTATTTTACCCTCACCGCAACCCCTGCTCGCGTCAAACTTTTCACATTTTCTTATACGTGCCTTAGTTAGTTAATAAGTTCTAATGTCATAACTACATTTTCACTCAAAACCCTGCTGAATCACATTTAAAAAAACTTCTCTAAAATACCACATTTCTACATATATAAATGGAATTTATTAACGTATTATGCTAAAAGGAATAGTTTATTTGTAATATTCTGCCATAAATTCACCTCAAAGTGCAACAGTTTTCTCGAGGCGGAATGGTAAGTTTTAGATGTTGCTTCTTCACGCCTATGCGTTGCAGTAAATTTTTTTGCAGCCTATTATTTCACACAAATTATGATGTACTTCATTCAAAATAATATATTAATATTAACTTTAATATGCAAAGAAAAATAGAAGTGACATTGTTATTCATTTTTAAACAACATAATTTATTGCAGAGCACTTTACCGAGCCATACAGCAGAAAAGTAAACTATTGAACTTGCAGACGAAAATCTCACAACTTGGTTATCTGTTCAGTCACCACCATAACCATTTATCAAATGCAAAGGTTTTTTTACGGGACGTTCTTTTCAAATATGTACCTTCAAAATTAGTCTTATTTTATGATTCCGCAGTAGACGAGACAGAAAGCCATAAACAAATATAATCTATAGAGCCATACACACATTTCGTAATTGGGGGAGTTTCAATTAGAGTTTACCCTTCTATATCTATAATATCACTGAATTTATTGTAATATTTAAGGTCTTACAAGTTATTTTCTTTTGTTTATTTATATTTTAATAAATTAAAAATATCTTTCCTTACATTTATAAAAAAAAGAGTTGTTTGAAGACTCTAACCCCCCCCCCTCCCTTTTTGCTTTGCGTACGCAGTGCACTGACCTTACCCTATACCAGTTTCTACACATTTTCGCATAAATGTGAGTGCCTGATTTACCCTTACCACTTCCACTTTTCATATATCCACAAAATATTTCTAAATATGTGGACACCTTCCTACACACCGCTTAACGACTCGTGACTACTGCGTAGGCAAACAAATAAAGCTGTCACAGTTTTGGTAAGAAAACTTAAATAAAACACTCTATACAGTAAGACATTATGTGTAGGTATCGTATATTGACACATAAATTAGTAAAAATATATATTTTCAAAAACTTTAGCTAGTAAAAGGATTCATTTCATTTGTACTGACCAAATAAGTTTAAAAATATGTTTTACGAAATAAAATGGTCAAATAAATTAAACAGGTTTAACGTAAAACAAATTCATTAGTGAAACTTTTTACAAGTTTTTAGTGAGACGGTACAAGGATCAATATGATACGATATACGTAATATAGCATAAATACATACAACAAAATATTTTTAAAAATGATGATTGATATATATATATATATATATATATATATATATATATATATATATATATATATATATATATATATAAGCTGCCCCGGCAAACGTTTTGTCACATAAATAACTTATTGTGAGTGTGTAAGGATGTGGTATATAAGTGGAAGAGGTCTAATAATAAAGAAATTAATAAATAATAATGATAGAGCAGCGACACCTGCAGGCAGAGCATGGTTCGTGTTTTCTCCCTGTCGTCAGAACGACGCGTCAGTGGAAAGACGTTTCAGCAAAAAAGCGAGCATGGTTCTGTTTGTTGCCCGTCGAAGCGTTTCAGATGAAAGACGCGGCCGTCAACACAATGACGCAGTATTTTAGCGTGTCAAGAACCGACAACGTGCGTATTTAAAATAAATATCGATAGAAACAATGCCATATTCACAGTTTCAAGTGACAAAATATATTTTTAACTATCATAAAGCCTGCACACAGTATAAACAATACGTGCAAAAACAAATTTAAAGCTCAATTACTGTACACGTACCATAACCTATAACTTGACCATACAGCCATAACCTACATCTTGCCCATTTTGTTCGCTAATACCTAAATAAGTAATACAGTTTGTATTGAATATTTTGAAGACAAAAACAAATTGTTTTAACTAATGTTTATATAGGTAATTATTGGCGCTGTATTAGTGTACACATGTGTTTTGTCTGTAATTTAAACGTGTTAGTATAACCAAACCGAATGAAAGTAATGTGCAGTAGAAAAAAATTTCCAGTATTTTAATATTTATGGCTGGAATCCGTAGTACAAAAACACATAAGACAAAGTCATTGTCTGCTGAAAGTATCCTGAGAAACCAGTGTTTATACGCAACGTAGTAACTTTTAAAAACATTGCTACAGTTTGTATTGGCAACTAACCTACAACGTTGTACCTTACAGATATCACAGGAGACTTAAAATTTTTGTAATTTTGAGCAGTACGTTATTCATGTTCATGCTTTGTCTTTTTCCTAGATTGGGAAGCCAATTTTAAATTTATATCGTGTATAGGGTCAAGGACACCACAAAATATATATTTTCCTCAAATGTAAGGAACATTTTTTTATTGACTGGAGAATAGTAATTATCGTCTTCTGTTATTTATTATAAATGCTCTTGACAGAAAATAAATTTGTTACTGTAAATCATATGTATACTTCAAAATTATGAGCTACATATTGAAATGTTAAAAATTATCTTGAACTTTATTTGCCATGTTATATTTTACATTGCTCATATAAACATCCAAATGAAGATATAAAAAAAAATTATGGTCAAGTACTGATATTTATATTACGGCAGCAGCACCACTACTATAGTGACGTTTACACTGACTCATGAAATTAATATTTAAGCAAACCCCACACAACTGCCACAGAATATTAGCACTTGACCACAGATTTTTCAAGTTCTGTTAACACGTGTAGTAAATTAAAGTGTCACTTGTGAATAAAAATACACGTTAATGTGTCACTTATAAATAAAAGTAGGTTAGATGTAAACGTCATTCTTGTTACAGCTGTATAAAGCTGGGTTGAGGGTTCACAATTAAAAACTTAAGAATTATGACGTGTAGGCCTAGCTAAGACTTGACTTAAGAATAGAAAGTGTGATTCTTAACGTACCGATTCGCAACAGAACTTAATAAGTCGTGTGGCGTGTGGGCCATGACTTAAGTAACAGATATAGCGAGATTTTATATTTTTCCATAAGAATTAAGGGAATGAACCAATCAGAGCATTCGGGAAGTTAAATAAACATGGCGGATATTTAAATAATATACGTTAAATACGGTGTGGTGCTATGTATGATGGATTTGGCATGTTATGAACATTTCAAGCTAAAAAATGCAGTTAAGTATTTTTAGATTAACGACAGAATAGCTGTTTGAAAAGCTTTTAAAAACCCATTTGGCTGGCGAACAACTCGTAGTATATTACTGATTCGTATACACTGCATATTATTATTTATAAAAATGTTAATCTGATTTAATGGAAATTCTTGCTAAAATAACAGAAATATAACATGTTTGTTACATGTACTAGTGCAGACGCTTACCACATTGAAATACTTGTTCAGAAGCTCTGTTTATATGAAGTGTTCGGTAGCACACAGGTAAAGTTTTGGTTTGCTGACCCCAAGGTTGGTGGTTCATAACTCACTTGGAATGTATATTTTTAGTAATTTGAATTTGTTAATTTATATTTGCACATTATGAATAAGTGAAATTTTCTTGGGTTTATACATGCAGCGTCTGTGTAATGTGAGTACCCAACTGTACGATAACTGTTATTCAAGTAATGAACATGGAGATGCAATTTTTAATTTCTAACATTTTTATACATTGGTTTTTCATCTATACCATTCCTTGCAGGCCGAGCATGGTTCGTGTTTTCTCCCTGTCAGAACGACGCGTCAGTGGAAAGATGTTTTCGTCTAAAAAGCGAGCATGGTTCTGTTTGCTGCCCGTCAAAGCATTTCAGATGAACGACGCGACCGTCAATACACTGACGCGGTATTTTAGTGTGTCAAGCGGCCGACAACGTGCTTATTTAAAATAAATATCGATAGAAACAATGCCATATTCACAGTTTCAAGTGACAAAAGAAAATTTTAACTAATATAAAGCCTGCACACAGTATAAACAATACGTGCAAACACAAACTTAAAGCTCAATTAAGGCTCTGCCACAATTATGCAGACGTGTTCCGTCCGTGCAGGCCGTGACGTGAAGGCCTCTGTTGAAGTAGTTTGCCATAATTAGGTTGATAGGTGTAGTTTGTTATCTTGGTATAGAGGGCAGTAAAGTAGGCCGCTATTTATTTATCTATTCTAATAACACTACATTTTCGCGCATTTTCTTTAAATTAAAAGTAAACAAAGATTCTTATTGGTCAACTGACTTAATGACGTCAGATGCTGATGATGTTGATGAGTCCATCAGCCAAAGTTCGGTGTTGGCGAGCTTTCGGAGCGGACAGGTGTGCATCAACCATCAGCACAATAAACCTCTGACGTCAAAAGTCACGTGAACATTTCATCCAATCAGAAGCCAGATTGAGATCTGCACCATCAACACGGCCTGCACGGACAGACAGGGGCCTTATTCTGTAACTTCACCTCGGTAACATCAGTCATCCGTTACAGACTTGTTAGCGTCAGCGATACAGATAGTCACGCGTGACTGTCTTTCAATAGTACTCTGTTAACCATTTTTGTAATGTTCTTTAAAAGCTGTGATATAGGTTTGGCAACATTGTAGTTACCTTTCCGAAACCATTAAAATCGCACCATAAATGTTATAATTCTGGCCATTAGTACTACCACGCGGCCACATGATTTACATCTTGCTCACGGCCGTAGAAGAACAGGTCTGGACACTCGCCTGGATATTTGACCCCCTTGTTGTTTTGCTGTAGTTCACCAAGTTACCGAGAATATTGTGTTTTATTGGCGCTGATGTTACGGCGGTCGGACTAAACTCCGCCCACTTCCTTTCCGCTACGATAAACAATTTATCAAAACGTATTTTTTATCAATTTATGAAATACTTTCTTCGTTCACAATTTTAAGAAAAGGCTCCAGCAATCTTTATTTGCTTTATAAATTCAACAATGGAAAAAAGTAGACGGAGTTTGAGTCCGACCGCCCGGAAAACAGCGCCAAAAAGTACGACATTCTCGGTAACTTGACGAACTACAGCCAAACAAGGGGGTCAAGCAAAATACATTGTTAGATAGGCGAGTGTCCAGACCTGTTCTTCTACGACCGTGATCTTGCTGTGCGGCGCAACGTGAACGTGTTTTTAGGTTAAAGGTTGGTTAATGGATCAACTTTGTGAAATGGAGTCAGAAGCTGCGAAGTTTCGTTCTAAGAGAACGACTGTTTGGCAGTACGAAATAATGTTGAATTTCAGGAGGCAAAATAAGTAATGTTTCAGAGGTAAATTTTGATACCGAAATGTTTATGATTTTTCGTGCATGAACAATCGCCTATATTGATCTTCGTCCATTTCTGTGAATGGATTTAGGGTATCACGTGTTTGCCTCCTCATCAATCGCATTTGCCGACACTTTTCCTTATTTTCGAGCTCATCTAAGAAATATAACCATCGAAATGCCGCCGCCATATTTACGTTTTCACGCACACAATCCCGCTAACACCACCTCCCTAGCTGCTGTTAGTGTTACATAAAGTCGCTCCCGAATCGTTTGAATGTCGGCTACGGCGCCATGAAGAGTTACAGAATACGAATTAGTCTCGTAACGATAGTCACGTTGTGACATTCTCTACGTAAGGAACGTATGTGAACACAAAACAGTTACAGAATAAGCGCCCAGGTCTGCATAATTGTGGCCACGGCCGTAGAAGAACAGGTCTGGACACTCGCCTGGAAACTTGACCCCCTTGTTGTTTGGCTGTAGTTCACCAAGTTACCGATAATATTGTGTGTTATTGGCGCTGATGTTACGGCGGTCGGACTAAACTCCGCCCACTTCCTTTCCGCTAAGATAAACAATTTATCAAAACGTATTTTTTAGCAATTTATGAAATATTTTTTTCGCTCACAAATTTAAGAAAAGGCTCCAGCAATCTTTATTTCCTTTATAAATTCAACAATGGAAAAAAGTGGATGGAGTTTGAGTCCGACCGCCCGGAAAACAGCGCCAAAAAGTACGACATTCTCGGTAACTTGACGAACTACAGCCAAACAACAAGGGGGTCAAGCAAAATACATTGTTAGATAGGCGAGTGTCCAGACCTGTTCTTCTACGACCGTGATTGTGGTAGACCCTTTACTGTTCACGTATCATAACTTGACCATACAGCCATAACCTACATCTTGCGAATACTGATCACCAATACCGAAATAAGTAATACCGAATATACTGAATATTTTTGAAGACAAAAACTAAATATTTTAATTGATCTATATATAGGTAATTATTGGCGCTGTATTAGAGTACGCATATGTTTTGAATGTAAGTTTAACATGTTAGTATAACCAAACCGAATGAAAGTAATGTGTGGTAGAGAAAAAATCCGGCATTTTAATATTCACGGCTTAAATCTGTAGTACAAAACGCATAAGACAAAATCTCTGCTGAAAATATCCTGAGAAACCAGTGTGTAAACGCAACGTAGTAACTTTTAAAAACATTGCTACCGTTCGTATTGGCCATGGAGGTAAGATTACAACATTCGACAATTCTACACTGAGAAATTTTCATCATTAAAATTTCCGTACATACAGCAAAAATTCCCTACTATTAGCGTACGGACCGTACAGTTAAAAAAATTCCGTACATGCCAAATTAAATCGTTAAAATTCCGTACATGTACGGAAATTTCCGTACGGTTGGCAACCCTGGCTGTACCTTAAGCACGGTCGTAGACTCGTAGAGGCCACGTTCCGTTATTCACTGATATCACTGACAGTTCGCCAATGTCCGTGAACAATAAGGGAACAGCGTCTGTAATCAGCAAAATATTTTCACCGTCAGTAAATAGATAATATCGGAACATTAAATCAGTAAACATTACTGCACTGTACGTTTCCTAGCAAGTACATCTCTGGCATATCTGTGATTTTATTCTTACGATAAACAATCATGTTTATTTTGTTCGTTGTATAAATTGTATTTACTTTAAAAATAAAATTGGTATATTTTTAGCATATTGATACATGTAGCACGACTTACGACTGATATTGTTTTTGTTTTTTCACGACGCAGCTTAAACATGGTGTGTATTTAAGATTTGGGAAGCTGTATACATTATTTTTAAGCATTAGCAAGGTACGATTCAACCTCTAAAACATTATTTAGTCTTTGCAAACTGCACGACGAATGCTTCTGTAACTATTAGCAGACGTTAAATAAACGTATATAAATTAATAGATACCCACTTTGGCCCTTATATCTTAAAAAAGACTCGTCATACCATCAGATAACTTCAACTTTTGAATTTCCGAAAAAAAAAATTGTATTACTGACAACACTGATGCTCTGAAGCGCCAGTAAAATCGGTAATCTCAGTAAACGGATGTAGCCTCGCACAGGGTATCGTCATCAACCGACCATCAGTGACTATCGACCATCAGTGACTATCAGTGCCGTCAGCAATATCGGAACAATAGCTGACATTATGAAAACACTGGCCAGTGAAATCAGTGAATAACGGAAGGCGGCCGAAGAACAGGTCTGGACCACGGTCGTAGAAGAACGGCCATGGTCTGGACACACGCCTATCAAACAATGTATTTTTCTTGACCCCCTTGTTGTTTGGCTGTAGTTCAAGTTACCGAGAATGTCGTACTTTTTGGCGCCGTTTTCCGGGCGGGCGGTCGGACGCAAACGTCTTCCACTTTTTTCCATTGTTAAATTTATAAAGTAAATAGATTGCTGGAGCCTTTTCTTAAAATTATGAGTGAAGAAAGTATTTCATAAATTGATAAAAAAATACGTTTTGATAAATTGCGTGAAGGCAATATGACAATATATCGGGATATCTTATATCTTAAGATAAAACCAAGGAGCCAGCCAGGGAGTCGGTCAGATTGTCATGTTTATATATACAGAATGCCGCGTTGCCGTTAGGAAATAACGAATGGTGATGTGGCCGATCTTGAGGCATGCACATTATTATAATAATCACTCTCATAAAGCCTTCGTTTAATATCCTGCCATCAACACTGTTGAACAATGTTTGTATTATTACAAAGAAAAGCTTTGGTATCCCAGTTGCCAATAAAGCCTTAGTAATACTAACTCTGCAAAACTGCATATTGTAACATACCTTGCTCTCTCCACTTTTACTCTCTTTAATATCTCCAAATAAAAACTTTAACTTGGGCAGATATAGCTTACCAATTATTTTACTAGTATATGAGCCCTGGGTTGTACGACTTGGTAAAATAAAATTAATTGAAACAATTATGATAAACTGAGAGAAAACAAGTGTTGTGAAAAGAACCAAATTTATTACATATAACCTTAAAATAATTTTAGTAGGGCTCATAAAGAAACATAAATTGGATCATCAATAAGATTCCGTAACGTATTATTGTAAAAAAAAATTCAGTGACTTTGCAATTATGAGAGACTATAACTTAAGATATGGAAACAAATTTTAGTACTAATGAAATATTTGCTTTCCTAGACTCTTACTAGATTGTGAATTTGTATTAGAATAAAATTGAAAGTTAAATGTTGGATGTTAGTTCAGTGTGATGAGTCAAAGAAAAATATAAACTTATTTCCTCCACAATATTAACTAAAATGGGAGGGTAACGTTTCCTTCAAACTTCTTTACATTGTGGCAATATAATTTAGAGTAATTCTTCTGTTCGTTTTTAAGAAATACTGTAAAATTTGTGAGAATTCAGCTTGAGACATCTTATCCAGAGTATTCGTGGGGTTAAAATTTTGCACTACTTTAAAAATTAATATCCTCAAAATTTAAATTTAAGCAGAGTTGTCCACAATTTCTGAAACTATTTCATGGTTTGGAATTTTTTTCTTGTCGTTACGGGAGGGCTGGGACTGCTTACCGTTGAAGTCTCCACCGTGAAGAAAGAAATTTCGAAAACTCTCCTGA
>PNEQ01118727.1:0-26480 GCA_003012365.1 Medauroidea extradentata
CACGTTTTAGTTTTGAAATGATTTAAAACGGAAATAACTACAAAAATACAAAACAAAATACTTGGTAACTTAAAAATTTTCAAATACCAAATGTTTAAAACTACCTCAATTTTTCGAGAATTTTTTTTTCTCACTCACTGTTCGAGAATGCTTTATTTCTCAAAATTTTTCTCGAGGTTCGAGATCTCGCACAACCCTAATATATATATATATATATATATATATATATATATATATAAAAGAGTGGTTTGCCTTTTGCAGTGTGTTATAGCAATATTGAAACATCCTCCTATCACAGTTTTCTATCGTGGATTTAAATTAAGCTCGTAGGCATAGCCATAAAAATGCTAATGTAATCAGTATTGACACACAATTAATTCTGAGATCACCCAAAAATTACTGTTGAAACACTATATTCATATTTCCGGTGGCATACAAAGTATCACACACTCACAATACCACTAAAATCAATTGTATGTAAGTTGACTTTCACCAAGGCAACCTGCATAAACTCTGCCAGCAAACTTGGCTAACTTGAAAGAAATGTATTGAGGTAATGAAGTGGACTAGCATGTGTGAGCCTGTCTGAACTGGCTGGTCTGCGGAGTTACTTGAATAAAACAAGTCTAAACATTTTCTTCAGTTGCCGCAGTTGGACATAGACCCTAAGACTATATCTCACCAAGAGTTGCAGCTCTATGATTTTTATTTACAAGTGTCATAGGCCTACAGTGATTCAGGGCACATACACAGTTTTAAATAGTCATAATTCCTAATGCCATTTAGATCCCAAAATTATATTTTGAAAGTGAAATAAGAATGATATAAACAACATTTAAGAATTTTTTGAAAATTAGGTATTTGTGTTTTTTTTTATAAGAAAACCAAAATTTAAAAATCAGTAAAACCGGGAAAAAAATGTTTATTTTTATAATGGCACAGTGTTGCATGTTATATGAAAGCCCACTGAAAAAGCTTTAATATGAGCCCTATTTCTGGTTTCTAGCACCAATATGAAAATGTGGAAAAATTAAATTTTTTTGCAAGTTTTGATAATCATTTTCTTAAAAAACTATACACTAGAAAAAAATTGTTTCTTTATACACTGAATTGAAACTAACTATAGACAAAAAATAATTAACATCTGAGATGGTGAGGCAGAATTTTTATTAAAAGTGTGCTGATTTGACATTAAATGACCCATTTGAAGAGTTGTGCAAACACATTCAGTGAAATTTTTGAAGCATTGTTAATTGAAGCAGGAGGCAGCAAGATTGGTGAGCAAAAACAAGCATTTGGTAATGTTGATTCTTGTGACCCTACCGTTTGCTGTGACTTAGGTATATAGTGTGACCGGGGAAGGGAAATTATACACAAAATTTGCTATGAGAAGTCAACTGAAAGTGAGGAAGAATGTGACATGGATGCATCCTTTTGTGAATCACTTCAAGACAGCAGTCAAGAAATAGAGATTTCTTCACATAATTAAAAAAATAGATTAGTTCTCAACATTTTTTGTTTTGTGGAAACATTTGCTGACATTATTTACATTTTGTTGTAAGTGTAGCAAGAATGTTATCACTGTGCAACCGAGCTCTAAAAGCCCGTACTATAAAATTGGAATTCATTGTTGGCCACATATTTATCTGGCAATCACAAGATAACATAAATAAACCTTCTTCCCTTTCTGTAAAACTAGCAACAGCTCTTTATGAAAATGGTTAAAATTTTACTGTGTTTGCATCAGTTGCTGAAACCTTGAATGTATATTTTATGTCTTTTTCGTTCTTTAAAAATTAACACAAGTTTGTTGCCCCTTCAATAAAGTCAATTTGGATAACGAAACACAAGGCGACATGTAATGCAAAAAAAGAAGTAAAGGTTTTGTTAGCAGAGGATTGCCAGTTTGACAGCCCAGGTTTCACATAACATGTACTGTAATGGATGTAATCACCAAACAAATCAACTTTATAGTGCTGCGAAAAGGGACAAGTTACTGAAGATTTGGAAAATGCTGCATATGAAAAAAATTTGTCTTCATTATTTGAAAAATCTGTATGAATAGAACTTTTTTGTCCGATCGCCATCGAGGAGTTCGTAAACTAATTTCTACAATATTTCCACAAATATCCTAATACACGAGTTTGATGTGTGGCATCTAAGTCTCTTGTAAAAAAATTAAAAGAAATAGGAAAAAAAATTTCCACTGCTACAAAGCTGGAAGGAAAGACAGTATTATAAACCACCTGTGGTGGGCTTGTCAAACTTTCGGTGGTGACGAAATTGCACTCATTGAAAGATTTAAGTCATTTATGTTTCGTAATTGTAACATAATAGCTGAAGTAGCAATGAAAAATTCCACCAGTGCAATCATGTTGAAATCCCTGAAGAAAATAGCAGTGAATGGATAAAGCAAGAGTCGCGTGAGTTTCATCTATTTTCATCTGTAGTGAAAGACAGAAATTTTGTGGATGACTTGAAGCATGCCAAAAGTTATTGTCATACAGGATAGTTGAAGTCATACCACAATGTTGGGTTAAAGTACAAACCAAAGCAGATTCAATTTAGTTACGAAGGAATGGTTTTGCAATCAATCAGTGCTGGTTAACATGGTTTATAATTGTAACACAAACAGAGACATTGTTGGGGAAAAACGGAAATACTCCAAACCAACGAAAAAGTGGATAGTTGCTCCAGTGTGTGAAATTAAAAAGCATCCCTGGAAAAATGACATTTTAAACAAAGCATTAAATTATGTCAGTAGACTGAGCATCAAAGTGGAGGAAGATCCTTACCTGGCCAGGGATGTTCTGCGCTGTATCGCTCTAGTGCCACGTCCTGAGTCGTTGGAGGAAGTAAGACGTGACTGATTTTTGTGCTTCACGGAACTTTAAAGGTAAAAGCTATAATTTTATGTACTGGTCAAAAAATTTTTCTATCTACGTTGGTAACAGTTTAAATGTTGCAACTGTATTTACGGTACTTATTTTTAACAATGTAAATTTTATGCTGTATTCAATATTTATTGTACAGTATTTAAAACTGGCTCATGTATGCCTAATTTAATTGCTAGTAACATTAGATTAAGAAGCATAGACCTTTAGATGATCAGTCTAAATAGAAAATTTCGTTGCCTGGAACAGTAAAGTTTTTGTACTCATTGTTAGGCACGGGGTATTCGCCACAAATTCTTTTTGTCATGCATTTCCTTTTCCAGCAGGTTTCTAAGAATTAATTCAGTACTGTAAATGAACTGTCGGCAGGCTACATAATGTACGTTCCTATTATTTGACTCCCCTAATTGCTCACGCTCAAAATCTGACAGCACTCTTACAGTCATTACATGCCTGACAGTGTTTAATGTATTTCTGTTCGAAACTACAGCTTTGAAGACTTCCGTGTTAGTAATACATTCAGTACTACCTTTCATATCATTTATTGGAGTACTTACACATGAACAGGAACTGTCTTGGTGAGATGCTGAAGTAACACATTCACTACAAACACATCAGTCCTTGCTGCGTTTCTGGTCTGTTCTCTTGCTATTTTCTTCTTGATGGTTGGTAACGTAACCTCTTCTGGGTTGTAACTGATAGGTTCTAACACCGACCATTACGTGTGTAACGACCTACAACACACGAGGGTAACTTACTGACCTGCACTGAACACAGGAGTAAAGACTGTTGAGAGTTAGGCGTAGAATGTACGACTGGCCGGCAGACGGCCGCGTGGTTGGGCAAAGTGATGTCATCATTTCAGCCGCGGGATTTTCAACTCCGTACTTTGTTCTTCAGCCTTTCCACCCTTCTTTACTTCAATGAGTACCATCATCACTGATGGCCAAAAATTCCTTTCTTCCTCACCAGCCTGCCCTTCCCTTCTCCATTTATCATTCACCTACCTTGCTGCCTGTCCTCTTCACCAGCTCCCGCACCTCCTCCAATTCCACATACAAGTACTACTCTGCTGCTGCGTACTCGAACACAAGCCGTACCAGCAGCGGCATCATTTCAGGTTTTTCTGGGGGGGGGGGATTTTTTTTAGGCAACAATGACCTTGTTGAAGAATTTCTATTAATTAAGCATGTATCAATTAGAAACTTTAATAATAAAATTTCAATTCTATGTGCTTAAGTTAGCATTATTTAAATAACAAAATATAAAAATTATATGTTTTATACATATAAAATTCTAAATCTAGGGGGAGGGAGAAATTTGTCATCCCCCTCCCCCGGCCACTCCCTAAATGACGCCCCTGCGTACAATTAAAGTATACACGTTTTCTTTCACTGCACTATGAATAAATACCCTTTAAACCTTTCCAGCATATCTAGAGCCCTTCTCCCTTTAGACACCACTCTCTCCACCTGCCTTCTCCACTCTAAGGCCGGTATTCCTAAACAATAAGTTAGGGTCTACATAAGCACTGCCATCTCAGGCACAAGAAAAGCAACGGCAGAGACCAAATTTGCTGAGCGTATTCCTAGATGTGTTTGCGTCGTGTCCCGAGATGGTATCAGGTAAGTCACGGGTTATTATTCGCTGGCCCGATCGACACTAGAAACAAGTAAAGGCAATGATGAACACTGCTCATTTACCATGGCTATAACAAGAACACGTTAAACTTTGTACTTTTGAAACATGTTATTTAGCATTTGAATTTGTTTACAAAATAATTACAGTAGCAAAGAGATAAAAATCACGGATTATAACGGTCACTATTAAAATATTCAGTAACTGTTTCTTGTCAAAAGTTAAAACGGTAGGTATAGTAGCCACGTGATCGCAGTGTTTCCATTCATATTTACATTTAAAACATAATGTATTGCATTTTAAATTGTTTCAAACTAGAAGAAATCATAAATACCGGTACAGTAATATAGATTGAAAATTAAGTAATATATCTTTTGAAATTTAAGTATTAAAAATAAAATTACAATCTCTTGTGCAAAGTAAGAAAAGTAAGTTTTTTTTTATAAATTGCTGTCTACGTGGACGTCTTTTGCATGTTCGAGACCTACAAATGCGGAAACTGTAAGTTCGAGAAAGCATGCACATCACTCATTACAAAGAAAGCATGCACATCACTCATTACCCTAGCCTCTAGGCGCATGTAACTAACTGGAGTTCTGTCTTCTCGTCGAAACTCACCTCTACGATACATATCTGTAATTTTGATGATCAAGGTGAGTTGTACACATCTGTACCCTATAGAAGATTCTGTACCAAGATTTCAGTGCTCAAAAAGCTCTGGTAAAACACCCACTTTTGCCAGTTTGGCCGCTTTACAATATGCTTTAATGATTACTGTTGAACCAGAAATTGGTATTCACACGTAAGTAATCTTTGAATAATATTCCTAAGCAGACATCACTCATGTGCGTTGAGAAGTTTTCGAACAATCTGGTAGCGGCGGAATCTCTGCGCACCGTTCGGCGGCCTGGGCAAACTGCTATCATAATGATGTGCGCACATATGCAGGACCTCGAAGACTTTTCTTCTTTTTCTGTAAGTCTGCTTTCCATGTCCATTTGTATGTTTCTCAATTTCTCCCCCACATTAAAAAAATTGAACACATGAAGCTAATGTAATCAAACTTGATAAAAATATAGTACAGTCGACTAAGTTGATTTGACTTTTATGTAATTAGTTCATATTTTCATAATGCTGGTCATTTAAAATGTTTCTTCTTCATGAGATAAAGGAAACTAATTTTTTAAAGAGAGACTTTTATATTAGCCTATCAAAACTCTGGCAATGCGAGTACCGTATCTATGTTTTCTTGATCACATGAGTTGTCTACACCAACCACGCATCTGGAAATCACCAAACTCGGTACATATGTTTGATATTAATGTATTTTTAATAGATCATATTCAGTTTTTAACACAGGATGATTCAGAATAGATTTTATTAGTACTGCGTGGTGAAATTTGTGATAAGTAAGTTGAAAATGTTATTTCAGTGATTACGTGAAATGGGTAATTGTTTAAAATTGACTTAATAATTTTTATTCTTTTGATAAAATAGACTATTTGGTCTTTAATGGTTTTGGCAATTGTTATTTTGCTTTACATTTTAAGAAATTACATTTTGAAGCTATTTTTTGGTTAATATTACTACCACTATAATTCACTTCGCAGAAAAATTTGAGGACACATTTTCGACATATATTTCAGAAGCTATAGCCACATTAAAATAAAGAAACTATCCCGCATAAATAACAAGGGAATTGTGTATTAAATGTAATTTGACGATTCAACGTTTATAATTTCCCAAGATTTATTGTCTTGAATTTATTTATTTTCTCCTGTAACAACTGCGCCGACTCAAAAATATGAAAAATTAGCCTAAAGATGTTATTTTTCAAACTTTGATTTAATTAGTTCCAACTGTTGTAGGTTCACTATGCTAGAAGATAGAATCATATGAAGAAACAAAGAAATATTTTCGTATGTTTACATCTACATGATCAATGTGAATTTTTTTGGTTTATTTGCACCAAATTAAGAAAAGTAGAGTTTTATTAGTTGAACTTGTACTTTTTCGATATATGCACACATCATTCGCCGATTAGTGTGTTAACTTTACGAAGTGTGTTTACTATACAAATAAAACTAATTTTAAAATGTAATCACTTACCTTGAGAGTTTCCTTACGAAAGACCGAAAAATAAAAATTAAGTTGAGCGGCATTGGCAGGCCTATTAAATGTCCTATCGTCTCTATGCACAAGTCACAGAAGCAGCGAGCAGATTTTCTGTCGTACAAACTGTTTTTTGAATGAAACTTTTACGAATCTGTAATTTTTTTTCATATATTTAACTAAATTTTTAATTACAGTGGCATGAGAATGGAGAAATTTTTACAAATTTTAAAGCTTAAACACTGTATTTATAGCACGCTAGCTGTTTTGGAAACATCCCGTTAGAGATTTATTATTTTTTTTCGTAGGAGAATATATTGTGAACACTTTTAATTATTTCTGAAACTTTTATTTAACATGACATAACGCAGATTAAATACGAGTTATTTACGAAAGAAATATATACAACGTTCATTTTATTTTACAAGTAAAAATTTTATTTTGGAAATTAATTAAAAAAATATTGGAATGTTCGTATATTAAAAAATATAAAAACATAGTCAAAAACTTCTGAATGTTAGTTAAACATATTGTATCTTATAAAAATGTGTTTAAATCAACAGTATATAACAGTTTATAACAATTGCAATTGCATATTTTCTAAGTATGCCGGTTTACAAATGGTGTCTATTGATTGTACGTCTATTATTCTTTAGATTTTAAGCATTTTAAGAACAAAAAAAGTCAAGTCATTCAATTCTGTACACTAGACATGGTATTCCTACATGTTGACTACAATTTACTGGGGGAAAAATTTTTTATTCATCAATGGTTCATTATACATAGGCCAATATCTTATACCTATCTATATTTTTTAGTTAGTTTAATGGAAATAAACATTTATTTCATTATTACCTTAAGGTGAAAAACAACATATAAAGGAGTAAAAAAATTTTTGGAATGACCGGGAATCAAACCTAAATAAAATTATTGACATGCCGGCGCCGTAGCGTCTGAGCTATTGAGTCACGTTTACAGTAGTATCCGGAAAAAAAAAATTTATACTGCAATGCTTTTAAAACCACAAATTTGTTGATTTCTGACTATTTGGGCTTTTAATTAAAGTGCTAGTGGGTTATTATGTAGTATTCCTGCTGCCACAATTTTATTTTCTGTATGATTTGAATGTTTTTGTTTTCTTTTTTATTATTAAAAACGATATTCGTCCAGCAAGCGGTAAAATACGTTGTAATGTGTATAGCCGTCTGTAGTGCTAAGTGTACTGGGCATGCGTAATTATATTAGGACAAGGAAATGGCACAGATTAGTCGTGAGTAAGCAATGTCCTGAACCTAGACCCTTATAAAAACGTTAAGGAATACCGATAAGGCCTAGGCATGACGTATGCTGCACCTAAAACCCTTATACAAACGTTTAGGAATACCAGCCTAAGTCATTCTGCAACATTATGCCTAGGTACTTGTATTCTGAAGCTTCCTTTATCTCCTGCCCTTCACATATTTTTTTCCCCATACTTCCAACTGTCTTCCTCGTAAACCTTTTTTTTTTTTTTTTTCCATTTTGTTCTCATCTGTCCACAACCGTATCCTATCAGTGTGATCCTGAAACTTGTTCTCTCCACCCACCTCTGCATATGAGACACAGTCAGAAAACAATCTTATTTTTCCACTCACCCCTAAATACGTGTTGTTTGCCATTATTGTAAACAACAGCATGGGTTTGAGGGGATTGGAAAAATGAGGTTGTTTGCCGAAGACTACATAAGTTTACTACACGTTGAGGTGAAACTTGTACCTATAAGAAAAATACCAGTTGGTACTAGGTAGTTTGAAAACTCTGTTTGTTGTGTTAGAAATACTAAATATTTTACAGGTGCAATTTTCCTTCATATAAAAGGTTTAGTGTACAGCCTACTGCAATAAAGTACCAACCTTATGGTGTATCTCGTGTTATAAATATTCTGTATAGATGTTATTTAGTAATATAAATATTCTGTATTATATGTTGTTTAGTAATTTCACTGAATTTGCAGTACTTGGAAGATCACACAGATATTTTAGAAATTGACCTTGATGATATGGCTGATAATTTGCAAAGAAAGTATCCTGAGTATTTAAGAAGAAAAAAGAAGGCTTTCCAGGGGCTTGTGGCGAGAGGTATGATTGTACTTACTGTGTTCTCTAGACTTAATAAATTAATATTTGTTTTGAACTACTCATGGAAAATGTGTACATTTATTAGGAAACTATTAAACTTTTCTAAACATTGTCGCAGCTATTTTATTTTCACTCTGTAAAGGGAGTATGTTTCTCTTAGCTCCTACGATGGGCCAAGTTAACAAAACATTTATTGTAGGCTTAGATGCTTGCTTTTGTGAGTGGTTAAATGTCTTATATAGGTCATTCCGGATAAAGTGAGCACTAAACCTTTGAATAAAATCACTAGCCTTTACTGCATGTAAGCCACCATTAACAAGTTACTTTACTGCTTGTATGGTTGGTAGTGATTCATAGAATGTAGTTCCATGTACTTTCTTATTAGAATTCAACATTAGTGAAAGACCATCATATGAAGTAGACTTCTCTATATTTAATATACTTTAAAATATTTATTTATGATCTTATTGACATTTCTACTTACTGTAGGGATAATTAGACTTAATGGGCGCAGAACATTGTGACTCTACCGCTGGCCTCAGATCTTCTTGCACGTTACCACTTGCTCCGCACTTCAGACGGTTAAAAATTTCACCGACAGGTGGCATCAGAGTTAGGTGTACGCCATTTTTGCTGCTTCGCCAAGTTGCATCATTTACATGTCTTTGTCCGTTATGTGTATAAACACATTCAAATGTATTGGAAATTACTATGAATGTCATTGCCAAATGATATGTAGCCATTGGTATTCTGTAAATTATGTTTTACATTTGCCAGGCTAGAAATAATATACTTTTTATTTCACACATTGAGAAAATATGTTATTTATTGTTTGTGTTAAGTGGGTCATCGTCGTTCTTGGCAGTAGAACTGAACAAAACTTGAATTCTTGTTGTGTGTGTCATGTGTAATTTTAGTGGCAGTTTTGAGTTATGAATTCAGATAAACTGTGCCCACATTTACGAGATTCGTAACGGCAGTAGTGCGTGTTGTATCAATACTTGGACAGAAAACTGTATTATAAGACGTTAACTGGCAGGTATTTACAACTAAGATTACTTTTGATTGTATCTTATATTCAGCCCCAGTGCATTTAATGAGTAGATATTGTAGATAACATTTATCGGAGCAGTATACAGTACATGTTATAACGTACCGTCTCGTACAATACCTGAGATGACAAATTGTAGCGCACCAGTCCTTGTAGACCAGTGCACTAGCTTGATGATAATCCAGCCGAAAAGGCAAGGTTAAAAGCTGGAATATATCTCTTGACCTATAGTCAAGTACTCCGGAATTTACTGGTAGTACTTTTGTAGGTTTCGTTACATTGTAGACCAAATTTGGAACTTTCACAAATACTGGCGAATTTAAAACGGGTAGTCCCAAAATAAATATATAATCCAAGACTGCTGGTTTATTAGATTTCAATTTACATCGGCACTAAATACACTGTTCAAGTCTTCGCACTGTGGACCCGGTTCACAGAAAATTACAAGCAAAAACGCAGCACAACTATATCAGACGATTAAACAAAACCAAGACTAAAGCTACATCATCGCATCCCCGTGCGCGTCCACATCCTATCTCGCTCGCGTCATGACTTTGATTAAACATGGCGGAGGCAAACATTCCAGAACGAAGGGCGAAGGGGCGTCACACACAGTGCTCTCATTGGCTGGTTCTCAGTGGCGTGACCCTCATCATTTGTTCCATTATCTAGAACCGTCTAGGGAAAAACTAGAAACTGCGCGTTAAAAACAAGCAGCGTCAAAACTTCCATGGAAAAAAACAAAACACGGAAAAAGAAAAACAAAGTTACTGCCTTCTACCAAGGCCACCTGGCTATTACAACAAACATTACACCCTATCTAGAACATAAGAGAAACAAAGAACTGCGTTTTTACTCTTTCTTTCTGGAACTGAGACCACTGAAATAAAAATTACAATTTTAAATATTATTTTAGAAAATTAAGATTACATAAAATACTAATTCTCCAGTAAATAAAAACCCCTTGACTTGCAATGCTACATTACGCTCCCCCCCCCCCCCCAAACAACTTGGAAAAAATCTTAAGGGTTTTTTCCAAGTAGTTCCTACCTGACCATAACCCTGAAAACAACATGCACCAGAAGATATGCAGATAGATTCCATATAGCAATATTACAATCTGTAAACATTTTTCTTGTAGACAAAACCAAAGATGTACCAAAATATACTAACACAGAATAACCCTATAGCATATTTATTTTCAACTAGAAACACAAACAAATAGTAATTACTTACATGTTCATACATGAGGGCTATTGATCCTTATACAAAATTCCAAAGTTTTGAGCAAAAGTCCTTATGTAATTTTCTTTCAATAATTTTTAAAAAATAGCATCATAACATACAGATTATAATTTACTACAAATACCCAATGACTGTAGCACCAAATAATGTCATATGTAAATGTAGCTCAAATTCCATTTAAAAACAAAGTTCAAAATTTGTGTTCCAACAACATCAACATATTATTACATCATGAATAAACACCTTCCCTCATATTAGTCCATCCTCAACCTATTAGTCCAAATGTTTAATGAAATAACATTTAACATGACAAAACAAACTTCCAAATTATTAAAAAATTTGTTTCCTAACTACTCATAGTTATTATTACATAGTTTTAATAATCTTTACATTTACAAAACGTGCTAGCAATAAACATACATACTATAATGAACATGTACTATGCCACATATTATTAATCATTTAATAATTATTATCAGCGATTATTAAACCAAACTATAAATACAGATTACTTGTATGTACGGTACTACATCCTTCTCTGACACAAATAATCAAATTTCTTTGTATTATTTCCACAAGTTGTTCCCAAAATTCAATTTGACCCACAATATTAATACCCTGTCTTGCCACTGAAACCTAGTTCTTATGGCGACATAAGGAATTCTTGTATTTATTTTACATTCAAACAGAATTATATGCGCAGCATACTTAATACTATACCACACCAATTACATCACCACACTGGCATCCAAAGGAACAAAAATCAACAGATATTTTCCACCCCCCTTTTTCCTCTCTATTATTATTATTATTATTATTATTATTATTATGGTTATTATTATTATTATTATTATTTTAAATTCACAGTTCCCATTTGAAATGACGATCTTCTGCATGAACTCCTAAATGCCTATCAAGACTAGTTTTTTTTACTCAATGCCTTACTACACACTTCACAACTGTAGAGAAATTCACCTGTACGAGTCCTGTGGTGGTTTACAAGGTGACGTTTCACACAAAATGATTTACTACACTGTTTACATTTGAATGGACGTTCTGAACCAGGAAGTGTTTTTTAAGATCACATTTTCGACCAAACGACTTACTACACAGTTTACATTTGTAAGGCCATTCCTTTGTATGAATCTTGATGTGTCTTTGTAACACAACTTTGTCACAGAATGATTTCCCACACATTTCACAACCGAAAGGACACTCTCCCGTGTGAGATTTAACGTGCCTAGTAAGGTTACGCTTTTTACTAAATTATTTACCACACAATTCACAACTGATAGGGCTCTTTACCCTTGCTTGAGTCATGCTGTTTGTATCAAATTCACCTCCCTCAGTAACTGACTTCTCACTATCAACACCAGTATACTTATCACTGAGCTGGTGAGCTGACAGAAACATCCTGTACCTTGTTGTTATCTTCTAACTCCTCACCCTCACACTGTACAACTCTTTGCTGTAAACTCTCACAGATAATATCACACCTCTCTCTCTCATCTCTTCCCTAAACTCAACAAATCTTTCATCCTGTTCAGACCGTAAATTTGAAAACTGTTCCTTAATTAATTCCAATATTAGTGTAAATTCAATTCAGTTTTGTTTCCCTCATTTGACCTATGAACTTGACCCCCCCCCCCCCAATACTGTATTATCATCCTTCCTACCCTATACATCCTCTGTTGAAAAACCCCTAAAACCAGTTTCCCCTTCAGATTTCTTGACTACAGAATTTTCAAATGCCAAGGTAAACAATTAGCAAAATAAAAGATAAAAAATTCCTCACTCTTTGCCACAATGAAATTTAAAATAACATAAAATTTTCAAGATATTAAAACTACAGTATTAACTTTATGTTCAATATTTACATTAAAATTTACAATTTACTTCCACGAAAGTTTTGTAATTTACACCACTTTTAGCTTAGCACTATTGCCGTTAAATATAATTTTATTGTTACCATCACGAAATGGAGGTTTTTAATTTTTGTTTTCCAACTAACTTGATTTTCACTATGAATTTAACTAGTTATTATATTTTTTAAACAAAATTATAGTACTAATAGTTGGACACAACCTTGACAAATGATTTAAACTTGCAGTTTTCCGGTGTGTTGCTCCCTTGATGTTCTCAGCATCAGATCCACTTCTCACGGGCCGTTGTTTTCCCTGTACCAATAGCTGTCTCCCGCTGGATGACCGTACTCCCTCGGGAAGTGGAACACTTTTGTCATTCAGGTATCGGCGACTCGTTGGGCTGCCAGAGTGTAACGTACCGTCTCGTACAATACCTGAGCTCCACTTGAGCCGACAAATTGTAGCACACCAGTCCTCCTAGACCAGTTCACTAGCTCGATGATAACCCAGCCAAAAAGACAAGGTTAAAAGCTGGAACATATCTCTTGATCTGTACCCGGAATTTACTGGCTGTACTTTTGTAGGTTACGTCACATTGTAGACCAAATTTGGAACCTTCACAGACACTGGCGAATTTAAAAGGGTTAGTCCCGAAATAATATACTTCACTATAATTCAAGACTGCTGGTTTATTAGATTTCAATTTACATCGGCACAAAATACACTGTTCAAGTCTTTGCACTGTGTGCCCAGTTCATAGAAAATTACAAGCAAAAACGCAGCACAACTATATCAGACGATTAAACAAAACCAAGACAAAAGCTACATCATGTGGTAATTTGGGCCCCGCGCGAGTCCGCGTCCTATCTCGCTCGCTTCATGACTTTGATTCAACATAGCGGTGGCAAACATTCCAGAACGAAAGGCGAAGGGGTACGTACCACACACCGTGCTCTCATTGGCTGGTTCTCGGTGGCGTGACCGTCATTCGTTCCATTACAGTATCTAGAACCCTCTAGGGAAAAACAAGGAACTACGCATTAAAAACAAATGGCGCCAAAACTCCCACGAAAAAAACCAGAACACGAAAATGAAAACAAAGCTACTGCCTCCTACCAAGGCCACCTGGTTATTACAACAAACATTACACCCTATTTAGAACATACGAGAAACAAAGAACTGCATTTTTACTCTTCCTTTCTGGAACCGAGACCACTGAAATAGAAATTACAATTTTTAATATTATACTAGAACATTAAGATTACATAAAATACTAAGTTAATTCACTAGTAAATAAAAACCCCTTGTCTTGCAATGCTACAATGTAAACATTGCATGACCCTATGTGAATAAAAGCACGTGGCCATATTTCTGTTTACATTCGGCGGAAAGATATAAACTAGCAGAAAATGTAAATTAATCGGGGCTTTTTTGAGTGCTCACTTTATTCCGAATCACCTATAGTAGATTGTTTATGTACCATAACATTCTGGTAAATTAGTGGTGGTAAAAATAAAAATGAAATGAAGTTAAAATATAAGATGGAACTTAAAGCCCTGCCTGGTAGATTTATTACACAGACACACATTACTGAGTTAGTGCATGTCAGCTCAATTGTGCCATTGTGCAGCCTTCATGCAGTCCAACAGAGTGAGCATGACAGTGTGTTATGTTACTCTATGTCAATGTCAAAGCAGAGCTATAGCATAGTGCAGTGCACAGTTTCGTTATTTATGTTTAGTTAATTGTTAGAAAATCTTTCGGCATGTAGATGTACTTGAAATTTAACGCGTAGCATTGAGCAGGCTGAAGTTATATATATTATGCCCTATTATGGAAATACAAACAGCTAGAAGTGATATTTTTAAATACAATACAACTTAAACTATAAAGTATTTTGCTCATGCAAAGTACTGTGCATACCTTTCTATGCGTGTGACTGCGCCATAGCACTAACTTTCTTTACGCTATGCGATGATGTGCTTTGTCAGCAATATTGGCTAGGCTATATTTTTATTCTTTTACACTTTATAACACATAGTAAGCTAAGATGTTTTATTTTCTTTTTATTGCTATTTACCTGAAAACATCATTACAGCTGCGCTACTAACAGAGAATTAACTGCACTGCCAGTGTCACTGAGTTATGCAGCGGTGGCTCAAGGGGGGGGGGTTAATGGTGGTGATAAACCCCCCCCCCCCAAGTCATCAGGTAGAAAAAAAAGTGAATTTTAGATAGCAAAATGATTAAAGCATTGTTAGGTGGGGGAGAGAGAAAGACACCCATGAGCATAGGAAGCTTCGCTCAAGGGTTGGTATGACTGACCAATGAAAGTTGAACTGACAAAGGCGTAAGGAACGGAGAATTTTCAAGGATAACCTATGGCATTACGTGTTATGTGCAACAAGGCAGTATGTACATAATTTTATATTCTTGTAGTGCTACACTAGTGGTTGTTTACTGCAGCAATAATTTGGCACTTTTTATCTCGTGACCTATGTTTACATTATGTGTAAGTAAAGGCAATGGAATCTGATATCTTACTTTTTAATCATGTTAGTAAGTATTTTAAATGTTAAAATAAGTCTCTAGAAGAAAAATAGCTACTTATCTTTAGTATTTTCCCTAAAATGTCTGTAAACTTTTCCGCAGCAGGCAGTTTAAATTTCCAATTATGAACCTTTTATTCAATTTAAGAGTTTTCTTAACATTAATTTTTGTTTACGAAGGAAAAATTCTATAATTTGCATTACTTTGTTGGCGAAGCGTGCTCGTATGCAAAAGTAAGTTTTTTATTAACAGTTGCATTGTTGCAACTCAACTGACATTTAGGATGGGTTTCAAGTTTTCATATATGGATTAGTTGGTAGTTCTTTCCTTTCATTGCCAATTTTGACAGAAACTTTTATTTGCTGTAAATGATGGTGTTTAACATCTATATCTGCAATATAGGTATATATGAGACTGACTATAAAGTTTCATTACAGCTAATTCTGAACTTAAACCTTTTATGTGTTTCGAGAATTTCACAAACAAAGTTTAACAACATTATATTAAATTTATAACAACACTTTAGGTATCAGTATTGCTTGTTGCTGTCCACAGAAATGTGTGTAAATGTTCTGTACATATTCTGAATTTAAATGACAACACCTACGTTACCAGAAAAGTTGTAAACAATTTTAGGGGCGGTTTTACCACCTTGTGGTAATAAATATGGCAGTTTGCTAGCCCCAGGTTAAGTGAGCCTCTTGTTAAATCATCAGTGTTGTACCATGAATATTTTACCCCAAGTTAAGTAGCCGAAAGTGTAGTAAGAGTAGTAATATTTTACTAATGTTGGTTACAAAAGTTCTAGAGTATTGACACATTTAGTTTTCAATGTTGCAAAGAATTACTTCCAGCATAATATTTTTAACGTTGCTGGTTTTTTTTTTTTTTTGTTTGTGTTTCATTGCTTGTTGAGATTGGTCATGTGAAGTGGCGAACGGCTTGCAAATTATTATTATTATTATTATTATTATTATTGATATTACTAAGAAATGATAACTATTTGCATTTTCCCAAGTCTAATGCTACATTGATGTAGCGAGTATGCGAGTAAAGTATTTTGTATGAGTGGCAACAGATTTAATTGTTGTCAAAAATATTTTTACTTTATTCTTCCTGCAAATCATTATCAGAAATATGAATATAAATTAGTTGTAAAAATAGACATTCAATTGCTCGAATTTGAGTTTTACTAGTACCTATGTGCTTCTAGTGGTAATTTCTACATCATTATCAGATTTCACTAATTCGCTCAGAGAATTTTTCCCCGTAAAACAGAAGTTTTTCACTGGTTTCATCAATTTGAGTAGTGAAAAACAACTGCGAAGCAGCAGTTTTTCGCTGATTCTAATTTGGAATGCACAAATGGTAGCCAATAACAATGAACACGTATGTGTATTTGAATCCCGGACTTAGTCCTGCTATTTTAAGTTTTCCATTGTGTATCCAGTCACTAGAGGCTAATCTTTGTGAAGGCCATTTGTTGTAGTCGGGTAGAGAGCTTTGGGTGACCATTAAGAGCTGTGATATTCAAAGCCTTTGATGGTGATTGATGACGTGTTTTAATCTTTATAGTAACCTCTAATTTTGTGATTGTTTACAACATAAGTACACTTTTTTATAGACGCATACCAAGAAATGGCTGATAGAAAAAAATTTCTCGAGTACAGTTTCGTACAAGAAAGGCAGAGAAAGAAATATCAAAATTAAAGTAAGAAGGTTCATTTCTGAAGAAGTTACGTCATAAAGATTCAGGCTAACACAGTGAACATTAAGCAGCCGCCTCCTGGCTGTGTGTTAGTGTGAATGAGGCACGGTGCCAAGGGAGATGTTGACCGGCTCATCTGGTGCGGTATCACCTCTACCGTAAAACACTGAAATGGCGTGCAGTGGTATCGTGGATCACTCGCCTGACTGACACTTTCAGTGGTGACCACATATTTTTATTGGTGGAAAGTTTTAATCAAAGTTCATTGCACGCTCCCAGAGTTGTTTCACACGAATATTGTCAATAGTTTTTCAGATACAACAGGTTGAAAAAGTTGTTTTTAGCTACTTTGAGGGGTTCCGAAATGATTCTTCTAATCGACATAATGCTTTGAAACTACCCTTCCGTCATCATTGAAGTCTATTTTCTTTTTGTACATCGACACAATGAGCATATGTGGAATAGTTTAATAAAAAAACGTTTTTACAAACACGCTGGAACACATTTCAATTTCATGGTAGACGTGGCCCTTAAGACAAATACTGTGAAGATTCAGACAAACCCACTGCGGATTACAAAAAGGAACCTAGTGATAACACTGCAGGAAGTAGTAGTCCCTCCGTAGGGAATGTGGTTGTTGTCTTAAAAATTGATGAAACTGAGATATCTGAAAATGGAAATGAAGAAATGTATAACGTAGTTCATTGTCAACGTAGTGCTATTGGCCTACTCATTGCTGTGCCGTTATGCTATAGCTCTTTTTAAAACTAGGACATTATAAACATAAATTTATCTTATGTGAGTCATTTATATTAAAACAAGATCTCTTTTTTTCAAACTTCGCGTGTCGCCTGGCATCGGAAAAACTTCTGCTTTTGGAAGCATGGCCGTACATACTTTAATACTGACAACTTAATCTAAATTCAACCTCTGGATATCACATGATCGTCCCGCGTCTGTCTACATCAGGCTTACAGGGCAGATTCTCTTAATATCGAAAAATTATTCTCAACTGAACTTAAGCTACCCGACGTTGTCGTCCCGCATCTACCCACATCGGGCTCCCAAGACAAAGTAATCCAAAAAAGCGGGTGTCTGCTGGCCACTCGCACCTCCGCGCACCTAAACTCACCACCCAAACTGCGTGCTCTGATTCTTACATTTCTGACTTCCGCCTGCACCGATTTGTTATTACAGTGTACTTTCTTTTGATTTACTTAATGTAACATAATTATTTATGACACACAGTCATTTACTTCTTTAAACCCATTACATTAATTGATAAACATTTTACATTGTGTGGCTAGCTCGGCCTCTGATTAGCCGTTAATTTCCCCTTGGTGTGGCCCTGCTTGTTTTGTGTCTGTAAAGGCAGGGGTTTCGGGTTGTGCTGCGAGTCACGTCAAGTGGAATCTAGGTCTTGCCTGTTTCTCACACACGACAATAAGCTATGCTCAGGCATTTTTCACAGTCCAGAAAGTCAATCCTGTCCCCCCATCCTTCTTTCACAAAACTGATAGGTGGCTCTCGAGAACCCTTTCTTGTCGTCATAACGACGTCGCTTCTCTCAACTGGAGTTCACTCTGTTTTTCAGAAATATAGTATTTATTCTTTACCAAAAATTCCAAATGTAACTATCTATCAATATATAAATTTATATGGGCCAATTCCTAAATGCCCGTAACAATAGTGAAAAGGAAATGTCAGGAAACTGTACCAATCTTTGTTTAGACTTTTGTGATCATGCTACAGAGGAACAATGTGATAATCAATTAAGTCAAATTATAGTATGTTGTGGACTAAAACAAGTTAAAATGTTCAAATTTATGCTAGTTTTCAAAAAATGGAAATTTTCTGTACTTCACTAATTAATGGCAAATATATTCACCACTCAACGGCTTCAATACTCACCTTCAAAGGATACAGTGTTTTGCTTCTGCTGCATTATATTTTTGAAAACCCGATCAGCTTTATGCAGTACTGGTGTGATTGAAAAATTGTGTCTGCTATCTTAGCTAGCCATAAACATACTAATGATAGACTTTCAAGATTGGAAAAAACTAGAAACCAGACTGAAGAGAAGGAAAACTATTGAGGAAGAACATTAGTGCATCTCAAAACAAGAAGAAAAGTTGTTGCATCAAGTCTAAGGCCGTTATTCCTAAACGTTTGTATAAGGGTTTAGGTGCAGCATATGTCATGCCTAGGCCTTATCAGTATACCTAAACGTTTGTATAAGGGTTTAGGGTAAGGTCATTGCCTATTCAGGACTCATCTGTGACTTTTCCTTGTACTAATATAACTACGCATGCGCAGTACGCTTAGCCCTACAGACGGCTACGCACGTTACAACGTAATTTACCGCTTGCTGGAAGAATATAGTTTTTAATAATAAAAAGAGAAAACAAATACATTCTAATCATACAGAAAATGAAACTTTGTGGCAGCAGGAATACTAAATAATAACTCACTAGCATTTTAAAAACTCAAATAATCCAAAATCAACAAATTTGTAGCTTTAAAAGCATTGCAGTAAACGTATATTTTATTGGTCATTCTTAGGAAAGTGTTTGAGTAGCTCAGGCGCTAATGTGTCTGCCCGGTAATAATTTTATTTGAGTTCGAATCCCGGTCACTCCAAATTTTTTTTTACTTTTTTTATATATTATGTATCACAATAAGGTAAAAGTGAAAATAATTTTTTTTATTTCCATAAATATGGTTTCTAAGCATTCATCTGACTCAATAATATAAAAATAAGATAAATGTATCATGAAACATTAATGAATAGAAATATTTTTCCCATGTAAATTGTCGTCAACATGTAGGAATACCACGTCTAGTGTACGGAATATAATGACTTGACTTTTTTTGTTCTTTAAATGCTTGCAAATAGAATGAATAATGGACGTACGATCAATAGGCACCTTTTGTAAACCGACCTACTTTGAAAATATGCAATTACAATTGTTACAAACTGTTATATACTGTTGATTTAAACACATTTTTGTAAGATACGATATGTTTAACTAACATTCAGATGTTCTGACTAAGTTTTTATTTACAAACATTCCAATATTTTTAAAATTAATTTCCGAAATAAAATTTTTACAAGTAAAATAAAACGAATGTCGTTTATATACTTTTTCCAAAACAACTCGTATTTAATCTGCGTTACGTCATGTTAAATAAAAGTTTCAGAAATAATTAAATGTGTTCACAATATATTCACGTACAAAAAAAAAATATATATATATAGACACACACACACACACATCTGTAACGGGATGTTTCCAAAACAGCTAGTGTGCTATAAATAATTTGTAAAATTATCTCCATTCCCGTGCCATTGTAATTCAAAATTTAGTTAAATATATAAAAATAAATTACAGTTTTGTAAAAAAGTCTAATTCAAAAAATCGTTTGTGCGACAGAAAATCTGCTCGCTGGTTTTGTGACTTGTGCATAGAGACGATATGACATTTAATAGATGTGCAAATGCTGCTCTTAACTTAATAGTTTTTCTTCTTTTGATAAAATAGGCTAATTGGTCTTTAATTGTTTCAGCACATGTTATATTGCTTTACATTTTAAGAAATAACATTTCGAAGTTATTTTCTGGTTAATATTACTACCACTATAATTCACTTTGCAAAAATATTAAGTCAATTTTAAACTATTACCCATTTCACGTAATCATTGAAATTACATTTTCAACTTGAAAATGATATATTAAAAATACGTTAATATCAAACATATGACCGAGTTTGGTGATTTCCAGATGCGTGGTTAGTGTAGATAACTCATGTGATCAAGAAAACTTAAGATACTCACATTACCAGCATTTTGATAGGCTAATGTAAACGCCTGTCTTCAAAAATTTGTTTTGTTTATCTCATGAAGAAAAAATGTTTTAAATGACCGCCATTATGAAAATATGAGCTAAGTACTTATAAGTCTAATCAACTTTGTCTACTGCACTATATTTTTATCATGTCTGATTACGTTAGCTCCGTATGTTTGATTTTTTTATGTGGAGGAGAAATTGAGAAATACACAAACTGACTATGGAAATTAGACTTAAAGAAAAGGAAGAAAAGCCTTTGAGATCCTGCATACGTGTGCACGTCATTGTGGTATTCTTTTCCCATCCTCCGAGAGGTGCGCCGAGATTCGGCCGTTACCAGATTATTCGAAAACTGCTCCTTGCACATGAGTGATGTCTGCTTAGGAATATTATTCAAAGATTACTATACATGTGTATACCAATTTCTGGTTCAACAGTAAACATTAAAGTACATTGTAAAGCGGCCAAAATGGCAAAAATGGGTGTTTTAGCAGTGCTTTTCGAGCATTGAAATCTATCTACAGAATCTTCTATAGGATGCAGATGTATACAACTCACCTTTATCGTCAAAATTACAATTATGTCTTGTAGAGGTGAGTTTCGACGAAAAGACAGAACGCCAGTTAGTTACTTGCGCCTAGAGGCTAGGGTAATGAGTGATGTGCGTGCTTTCTCGAGCTTACAGCTTCCACATTTGTAGATCTCGAACGCGCAAAAGACGTCCACGTAGATACAAATTTATAAAAAAAATAACTTACTTTTTTATTTAGCACAAGAGATTGTAACTTTATTTTTAATACTTAAATTTTGAAGGATATATAACATATATTTTAATCTATATTACTGTATTTATGATTTCTTCTAGTTTGAGACAATTTAAAATGCAATACATTACGTTTTAAATGTAAAAAATTAATGTATTTTTGTTAAATAGCTGTTGATAGTCACTGCTACTTATTCTGTAAAAAAGCACTGCCCAGCGTCGCCTTCATTTATTTATAACCGCACACGGGATGGCAAATAATAATCCGTGACTTATCCGATACCTTCAGAATGTTTAGGAATACGGTTGCGAGATAGGACGCAACCCTTGCGCTTCTGTGTCCCGAGATGGTAGCACATTATTCCTGTACAAACGGGTAAACCGTATATTACCGCTTGCCTGCCAAAAATCGCATTTAACAATACGAGAGTCAGCAAACACAAGAAAATGGTACTTAAAATAAAACTTTACGATGGCGAGAATGTTAAGTGATAAGCTACAAGCTTTTCAAAAACTTATAACTATTAATAAATTTAAAAAAATTAATATTTTGTAGACAATTTGCTAAATGCAGGCTTTAGTATAAAATTTTTGCGCTGTAACGATACCAGCGCAGTTGGCTCAGGTGGCAAGGCGCTCGGTAGGTAAGCAAATTATACGGGTTCGAATCCTGCCTGATCCAAAGTTTTTTTTTTTTTATTTTTTTATATTACACAGAATATTATTAGTGGTAGTGCGATCACTTTATATTTAGGAAATATTGTTTCTACACATTAAAATGACGTGATATTCGACCGTTATGATGTTATAATCAACTATTTGTAAAGAGTACAAACTAATTGGTTTTCGCTGTGAATAACATACAAAACATATATAAAAATGATTGTTTTGAATGTTTTACGTTCTGTGAGAATTTTTTTTACTTTTTTGCTAACATTAAAATAAGAAATATTGTGTCTAGAACGATAAAAATTTGTCGTCACGTTCAGATGCACATATCTTATTTTGTGTTTTTTAGATATTAAAATGACACATTTAAACAATTAATTTTCCGGGATAATTTTTAACGCTCATAACAACACTTTATACTGAATTAAAATTTACTAATGCATCTTTGCTTTTCATTTTGATGCATATAAAATAACAATAACGCAGTGTAAACATTATTAATAATAGGCATTCTAATTTGTCCACATTGCCCTAATCATGCAAAAAAAAATGGTAATTAGCAAAAATTTTACATGACAAAAAAAATGTTTTTTCAGAAAAAAATAAACATCTGCATTATAGTTACTATCAACATATTGTAAAATAAAAGCACATTTCAGATGTTGACAGGCAACATATTTTAAAACAGCTCGCGCGCTGTATCAGTGTTATTCTGAAGCCTTCGAAAATTTTCAAAAACACCTTTTTATTTCATATATTTTAAAAACAAAAGGTAAGGTAAGTGAGCTTTACGTATCGTCGACACCCAGGTTATTAGAGACTGTTTCAAAATGAAATTATTGGATACGAACAGAGTTTCGACTGAAGCATGAATTTCACTTTGCTAGAGATATGTGTTCAATGAAATGATAGAGCCATTGCTTGAAGTATGATCAAGTAATAGCCTGTGACAAAAGAAAAAAAAAACTTTCTCGGTTTAGTGCGTTAGAGGTGATGAGAGACCTAGTTTATGTGCCACTGTTACCGTGACAATACCTTAGTTTTTAGTATTTAGTTGCGGCGTAATAATATATTATATTTTAAGAGTGATTGCGAATTATGTTTTGAATATAATTCCACGTGCCCGAATAATATGCTAATATAACATATCAGGTCATAATCAGAATAAAAATATGAACGGAAACACAGCAATCCCGTGGCTACTGTACCTACTGTTTTAACTTTTAACAAGAAATAGTTATTGAATATTTTAATTGTGGCTGTTATTAATCCGTGATTTTTATTTCTTTGTTACTGTAATTATTTTGTAAACAAATTCAAATGCTAAGTAATACGTTTCAAAAGTACAAAGTTTAACGTGTTCTTGTTATAGCCATGGTAAATCGTCAGCGCTCATCATGCCTTCTTTTGTTTCTAGTTTCGCGCGGGCCGGCGAATAATAAGCAGTGACTTACCTGACACCATCTTGGGACACGGCGCAAACACATCTAGGAATACGCTCAGCGAGTAAGGGCTCTGCCGTTGCTCTTCTTGCACCTGAGATGGTAGCGCTTATGTAGACCCTAACTTTTTGTTTAGGAATACCGGCCTAAGAGAGACTTACTGCATTAGTAAGAGTGCTTGAAGCAGAAATCTTAGTTTTTCGTGGAACAGAAGAAAAGTTGTTTTCCTATGGAAATGGAAACTTACCAAAATTTGTGGAATACCGGACTTTGTTTGATCCTGTAATGTATAAGCTCCTCTGAAAATTTTGTGATAAGGAGATTCACTTTCATTGCCAGGGAAAATATATTCAAAATAAATTGATCCAAGTTATGAGTAATGCTGTCCAGGAAAAGTTTTACCTGCTGTTTATTGTGCTAAATATATTTCTGTAATGCTTGACTATACACCCAAAGTGAACCATATTGGGGAGATGACAATCATTCATTTTGTTTTAGTAACAGATGTCAAAGGGTCTGAAATAAAAGAACACTTCTTGGGATGTGATTCGTTCCAGTTTCGGTCACCGCTGCTGCTGGTTCGACCACTAAAATATTTTGAGAAGTTCGCTGATATGACCCTACGAGTAGGAAACTTACATGGTCAAAAGGATGACAAAATAGATAAAGGGCAAAAACATTGGTCATCATCGACTGACTGATTTTAGACATTAGTCAACAAGCTTTTTTTTATACCATATGGTTCTTATTCTCTAAATCTCATGATAAATAATTATGCTAAATGTTTTTTTATGAGACATTTTTCTTTTGCTTGGTTTAAAGTTGGTACAAATTTTTCTCTTCAGCTCAACACTGGGAAGTACTGTAGTGCCGTGGCCTTCTCTTACATTGGAATCTGTGAGCAAATAGATAGGAAAGTTGGATTGATGCCTTAAAGCCACTCCGTTACGAGTTAGGGGAAGTGTATGATGTTCTGATCGGCAATGCTGAAGACGACAACCTTCACATGGAAACGTTTCACAAGTTGAGGCCGAAGGACTTTCAATAAATATAAGGAATTTCAAATTTGTAGTATCTTTTGTTTGGTAGAATATACTGTATGAAATCAACATAACCAGCAAACTACTCCAATCCAGAACTTTAATTTATCTGCTCGTACAAAACAGCTCCATACAACACAGCTGTTTCTTGAAAACTGCAGAACGGATAAGGAATTTGAGCAAATGTTAGTGGATGCAACAGAAAGTGCATAGCAACTTAAAAATCGAGTTTCTATTGCATCAGAGTTTAGCCCTACTCTCTTGAGAAGAAAGGCAGAAGATGAAACAATACAAAATGCAAAAGACCAGTTTTAAAAGAAATTTTTATTTTGCAATTATTGATATTTAAGTAAACTCTATAAGTGACCATTTTATCCAACATAAAGAAATCACAGCTATATCCGGGTTTCTTTACATTTGCAGCGCATTACGGTAGGGTTACCAGACGTCCTCTTTTACTCGGACATGTCCTCTTTTCGATGTCTTGTAAACTGTCTGGCCGGGTTTTACAAAAATTGGCCAAATGTCCTCTTTTTCAAGAACAGACAGCCATGGTGTATTTTTTTATATGGTCTCTGTGTCATGAAATGTTTAGGAACAGTGCCGACAGGCCTTGCGTTAATGTGCTTTGTAAATTATTACGTTGTTAGTTTGTTTTACATTTGTTTACAGAAAGTGCTATTATCAGCCTATGTTGAATACTATTTAATTCTGTGTTTAATTTTGTAGTGCTAACGTACTTGGAGTTTATTTCTAGAAATTATGTTGCTTTTTTTTAAATTTGATTTACTAAACTACAAGATAATAAAGTAACTAATTTATACATTTACATAAAAAAAAATTGTATGGTGTACTCCGAGTGTTTTTTTAAGTGTCCTCTTTTTTTTTAATGCCATGAACAAGTATGTGTCCTCTTTTTGTGTAACACTGCTGTGGCAACCCTACTTACGGGACAAAACTACCCAGTATATACTAGAAGAATGTTTAAGCTTAATGAGTGTTGACTCACAAAACTTACAGGATATTGATGGTACAGAGCTGTGTAGTGAAGTATTACAGGCTGTTCCAAGAAGGGTGCCAAAGGAAATAACACCTCAAGATATCCTAGATTTCATAAGTAGTTCCAGCTTACAAGAGATTGTACCTAATTTATTTATTGCTTTAAGAATTTTGTTGTCACTGCCTGTATCTGTGGCCAGTGGTGAATGCAGTTTTCCAAAATTAATTTTAACAATAAGAAAATTTGGAAAATTTGGGGGAGAGGGGCACATTTAGGTTTTTTGCCTAGGGCACCAAGTTGCCTTAGGGTAACCTGTATCTCAATCTTTTGCGATCTGCTGCTACTGCGTACTTAGCACATATCGTCAGAAGCACAGAAGACCTTGATGCACTCACTTTATATTTCTTGTAGTGATATGATATTCCATACTTAAGATACAGTTGTGATTGTTGTGCTAGTTCAAAAAAATTAAAAAATACTTTTTAATGAATACAAACATCATTGTTTTGTTCTCATTGTTATTGTATCATGTAGCTAAT